>JAYKAV010000633.1:617993-684144 GCA_035582835.1 Phoebastria nigripes
AAGGAAAAAGAAAAAGGTCTAAAAGAAAAAATGGCTGTGTTGCGGGCCAGATGGCTGCTTCGAGTGAAGAAACTTCCATTAGAAAGAGACACYGCCACCCAAAATTGAGAGTGTGTGAAAACAGGATCCGGAAGCAAAATATCACTGTCCTGTTTATGAGCTCTCCTAGCAAAAGCCTGGAGCAAAACGATTTGTAACTCAAGCTTCTGAGCTGAGAACAGGAGCGGCATGGGAAAGGCTAACGCCAACAAAACAGCAGCAAAACTCTGGGCTAAATCCAGACCAGGCGATGCTAAACCTGAGCGGGCAGCAGCAGCCCCGTTGGTCTGAAAGGCTCCGGGCAGGCATAAGCCTGAGCAAGCCCTGCCTGCGTCCCCGCTCGCTGCCCGCACTCGGCCAGCCCCACGCATCCCACCTGAAGCACCGCAGCCGGAGGGACTGGGCAAACTTCCCAGCGCTGTAGTCCTCCCCGTCCATCACGGAGGGGATGGTCTCGGTGTCCTGCACGATGATGGCCATCTCGCTGTCCCGCTTCCCCAGCATGCTGCGGTCATTGATGTTGGCAGAGCCTGGCGAGGGGGAAAACAAAGCACCGGCAATGCATCACCTGCTGCATGAGATGCTCCTGCAYGCCCTCCATCACCACCCCCGACCCCCCCGGCCCTCCGCATTCCTCGTCTCCATGGGGGACCATCTACGGCTTCGCTAGGTAAAACCCCGACCAGAGGGGTTCCTTATGGAAACACAGACCCTGAGAGCCAGGATTTGGGGGAGGGAAAAAAAAACACCCCTAATTTTTGCAGGCTTCAAAAGCTCCAGGGTTGGAAGAAGGTTAAATCATAGCCAAGCCTAGGCCAACATTTTCAAAAGTTTACTCTCTCTGTAACTTCCCTTTTGCTGAAGGATGCCACAGCTTTCAAAAGTCATAACTGCATTTGGTTTGGATACCAAGTTACCTGACGCAGGATGGGCTCCATGGGTAAATCCGCTCTTATCTTTAGTAGCATAAAGAGGGGAAGTTTTTCATTTGCATTTGGAAGGTAGGGGTTTTTCGGGAGGGGGATCTAGGAAGAAGGACATCATCTCCTCGCTGTGGGTAACCAACACCCAGACGCTTCTGTCATGCCAGGACCACACTTTTGTGTCCGCAGATGCAAGAGCTCAGGCACCATCCCTGCTAACGCAGCAAGGCAGCAGCAGACCCCAGGGCTCTGGGGGACCTTCCAACGACGGGAGACGTTTTGTCTCTACTCCTTGCCCTATGCCTGCTGCACCACTACCACATGCTGTGTAAAAGCCAAATCCCAGAAAGGAGAGGGGTGCTTTCTGAAGGGGTGCTGGGGGGAAACGTTTCCCGGCGGTGGGACCCACGGGTGTCCTGTGCACAGGTCCCAGCTCGCACCCTGGGAAATAACGGCTCTGGTACCCAGCAAAGCTGCTGGAGGGCAGCAGAAGTTTCCCCCTGCTGCATTTCTACTGCATGGCTCTGGCTGTGCCTTTCAGGGAGGGGGTCCCTCTCCAAAACGCACCACCCCACACACATAGGGGTTTGGGTGCTGGGCTCGCGCAGTGGCTCCAGCCCTGACTCTGCACCGCGGTGGGAGGTCCCCAGCCCGCATGTGCCATGCAGGGTCTGACACCCGCAGCACTGCTCGACACCAGCTGAGGTTTTATCCCCCAAACACATTTCTCTGTCCCACGCAGTTGTCAGAAGGCAAGGGATGGGGGACACCGCAGAGCTTGTTTGCTCCAGGGGAGCAGCAAGATGCAGCCAGCGATAGGAGTCATCAGGTCATCAACCCACAGAAATGATCAAACAACAAAAAAAATCTCCAGACACAACCCTCACCTCTGTAAGAGACCCCCAGGCACTAGTCAGCCATTTAGCCTTCCCAGTGACTCAATGAACTCAAGGGGAGCTAACACCTCCTGAAGAAAAACGAGCCAAGCCCCCCTCCGTCCTTTCACCTCTCTCTCTTGCACAGTGGCCCTGTTAGCATTTTATTTCCATGCACCGCCTCTTTCTTGGGTGGAAAAGGGATGACACTGGCTCCCCATCACCTCACCAGCCGGCACGGATGCACATGCTATATAAAAATCCATCCTCAGGCTTACACGTACAGAAAATAGAAATGAAGAGCTGTCTCAGGCCCCCAGACCATCACAGTTGCAACAACACTGCTCCTGCCGTAATATTAAAACCACCTCTGGGCTGCTCTGCGTACTGGAGATGGGAGCTGACCCCTGAGAGGGTAACAGAGGAGCAAACCTAAGCACAGGTCATCCAAGACTACAGGCTGAACTGCTGCTTTGAAGGAGGGGGGTATTTTGAGTCTTGCAAAATCTGGTACTAAGTTATTCTTTGGCAAAGTTTTCGTTGCTGATATAACAGCTCGAAAAGGGTTTCTTTAAAGAAACAGGCTAAAATTCTGCTTTGCTGCTGCAATGTAGAACTCTGAGCCTGAAGTCTTTGCTTCATGATCTCATAATAAATATGGTAAAAGAAACAGATGAAATGATATCTATTACTTGTTATAACATATTTCCCCATTCTTAGGAAATGGAGCTGATAAATGACACATGTTGTCCAAACCTTCCAAATTTTACGGCACATTCTGTTCTTCAAGGAACAGATGACAAGTCTCACAAGTCTTCCTGCTAGAGCAGAGTTTGATACAAGACAGATGGACAATATTCCCCATACTGGGATTCGATTCGCTGTTACACAGAGATTTAAAACCATTTTAGAAAAACAAATTAAATGACAGCCCTCCAAATCCCTTCCTCCCTCCAACCTACCCTCCTGATGAATTTATGAGTTTGTTTTTTTCGTTTTTTTTTTTTTTTTTTAAACAGCAAAATATTTCACAAGAAAGAAATCACAACATAGAAAAGCACATGGCTCCGCAGCCTGCACTGAGCACAGGGCAGGGAAGCAAAAGGGACCAATCCAGATATAATCAAGTGGTCCAAACCCCTCCCGCAAGCCCCCTGCTCACCGATTATAACTGTGTTGTCATCAGCAATAAGCAGTTTGCTGTGAACATAGATGAGCTCCGTGACTAGTTTTCCTTCCAACTCTGCATATGTTCGGAGTCCGCAGAATGATATGTAGTTTATCCACTTATCTCCAACTGAAAATTAAAAGAGAACAAATACGATGGGATGAGGGAGGTGGAAGAGAGAAGAAAGAGAAAAGACTCTCTTTTTATATAAAGACCCATATGAGTAACAGTTCACTTTTGACTTTAAAAAAACAAACAAACAAACAGGTAATGGAAATAAGTTTCTTTAAAAATAGACTTTAAAAGCTGCCTGTGGGCTCTCTGTGCTGCTCTGATCTGCTACCTGCTTGGATACTTCCACTTTGGTGAAAAATGACCCAAATCTCCCTTGCGCAGCACGCAAGCGCTCACAATTGATACGAACATCTTAAAATAACTGGACTATGCAACTGTTTTTCTGCAGGTCCTGCAGAAAGGAGGCTGGAAGCAGGTGTTTTGTCCATGCACAGTACAGAAAATATGCCCTAAYGTACTTGTCTGCAGTTCAGATTTACACAAAGACCTAGAACTAATGAGGCATTATGTACGCCCCTAGTATTTACGATACATGGGTTTTCGTGGTGCTCCGATTCCCAGCAGAGCAAATTCAAGCAGGCATCCTCATGGCGAGGAAGCAAGTCAGAGACAGCGTCCTGCTTAGGCACGTTTTTCCTCTCCGTGTTCAACAACTGCCAGAAAATAACCCAGGGTGGGATTCACGGGGGCAGGGGGGAGGCAGAGGACTCTTTGCTCCCAGAAGTGTGACCCCGCTCAGGACATTTTCTAAATAACACAATCCTGAGCAGCTGCAACTGCGCCGTGTTCCTCCCTGGGGTCCTCCCCTCCTCCGGATCAGGGCTGCATCCAAGCGCCAAGTCTGACAACCGGCCACGGCTCGCGTGACCCGACAGACCTCGCCATGGGATGACGGTAGAGGAGGAGGTCGCTCACCAGCCCCACGAGCCCGTAGCACACGTTGCTGTGAGATGCCCCAGTCCACGCCTGAACCCCTCAGCCACAGCAAGCCCATGTTAATAAGAAGCTGGAGAATCTGATTTATGGGTTATAGATGTATCCATCGAACAGCGGCATCCCAAGACTAAGCAGCATAGAGGAGAGGAGTAAAGCTCTTACTCTCTGTCTTCAGCTGGCCCAGGATTGAGTTTTCTCCTCGGCACATGGTCCTGGAAAGAAGGCAGGCAGCCGTCAGCACCACCGTGACTTGAGGCACGGCATATGCTGAAGCAGAACCGGGCGAGGTAAATCGCAAACACAGATGCCTCTTAAATACCCCGTGCAAGCAGAAGAAAGACGGTGCTTCCAGAGCACACATTTTTCCCAAACGACTGTTGATATATCAAGGACTGCTCATTTCCTAAAGGAGTTCGTACCAATCCGCGTAGGAGCTGGGGAGCATTTTTGCCTTCTAGAGCACACCGCAACGATGATAAACATGTTACAAACAGGGCTGCTACCGCCTGCGCTGCAGGTCTGAACGTGAAGTGACATCAAGAAAGTCAGTCAACACGTGCAGAACACCAGGTCAGGGAGTTTATGTGATTAAGGCTGGGCTGGAAAAGCCACAGCCAGCATCTCATTCAAAAAAAAAAAAAAAAAAAACAAACCAACCCATGGGCAATTTCTAAAGATCTATGGTTGCCCTTGCAGAAGAAAGCTTAGGCAGAAAGGTCTGGTTTGGGAGACATGCTGCTTTCCTTCTGCTTGTGTCTCCTGCCCCACTCGTCCTTCTGGAGGTGCGGTAGGACCCTTGCAGACAAGGGAGATTTCACTCTGGAGGTAGCAGTGATCTCCACAGACTGACTGTGCCCTGGGGACCCACCGTGCCAGGGCAAAGGCAGGGATTTCCCCGCATCCGTTGGAGGGGTTTGCCTGCAGAGAGCACCGGGCTTTACCCACCGCACTTCCCTGCTCGGCTAGCATCGCCTCACCTCCTGATGCAAATCCCGAGGTTAGCAAATAAATGAGCTAAAGTACAAAATGAAAGCTACACAAACAGTTTTCTTCTCTTTTTCCAAACACTGTGTGCTTGTGTGGACAACACTGAGCGTGACGCCAGGCTGATGGCAGCTGGAGCCTTGGTCACCGGCCGCAGCAGGCGGAGGTGACCGGGGAGGTCTCCAACAGCCCTGCCCGCAGCGGGGCTGCCTGCGGTACCTGTAGTTGAAGTGCATGATGGCCTGCAGCGCGTTCCCCCCGCCGGTCGAAATGTCTCCTTCAAACCCAGGCAGCAGCGGGATCACCACGTATACTCGGAAACGCTTGTTTTCCCTGAAACGATAGTTTGGGGTAATATTAGCTTGCAAATGTTACAGCTTTGTACAAGGTGAGTCCCCTGGGTTTGCCCTTCTCTGTGTTGACCAACTTGGTTTCCATCCAAGGCTACTACACAAATTTTAAAGGAGCAAAGCGTGAAGCATATTTCCAGTTTCAGGTCTTCATCACCTGTCATCAGTACTTCAGCGAGTGCTCAGACCTTCGGGGGGGAGAAGGAATAATTTATTCTCAGCAGACAACAAAAGAAGCTAAAGGAAAAGAAACACATTTTCACTGAAGTTCAAGGGCAGGCTAATTATTTTGCAGATTGTGTCTGCCACTATAAAAGTTTGTTTGAGCACCGCGACAGCCCAGTCACACGGGTACTGGTGCAGACTGGTGTGTATGACTGCCTGGCAGAGCACAGCAAAGACTACAGAGCTATCATAGGCAGAAAACCAAAACCTAACCTGACGTCCCCACTACATCCTGGTTTTTAAAAGTCAGAAATGTCACAAAAGGTGGAAAAAGCTCTGGGCACAATCAAAACATTGATCATTCAGGAAGGCGAGTATTCGATCAATACATCACAACCTACAAAAACTCAGTTCCACTGGACATCCACAAACTACACCGTACCCTAACCACGATCTGATCCAGGATGACCAAAGCTACGATCGCAGCACTGCCTGGGACTTTTCTTAAAGCCCACCTTTGGGTTTTTCTCTGCCAGCACTTTCCAAGCGCCCCTGGGTGTTGGCAATCCTCTGGCCTGCACCCCAGAGGAGGAGGAGGAGGAGGAGAAGGAGGAAGAGGAAGAGGAGGAGGAGGAGGATGCTCCATTGAAGGGTGCTGCCACTAGATGGCAAACGCACTTTAATCAGGACAAAACCATTTCAGGAGCAGTCTGAAGATGAGCCAGCCTGTGGTTTTTGTTAAAAGTATTCCTTCCTCGAGCAAGTCGTGCCTGTGGATTTAAGGGCACGGGAATCGTGACGAATTGGGGTCTCGTCAGAGCTGGGAGGGAGACATTGAGGACCTGTGTTTCTTTAATTTCAACCAGCGCTTCCTTATAGCTGTAAATTAGCTTTAGTCTGACAGCAGACCTCGGAAACAGCTAATGAGGTCTTACCCGTACACAACAAGAGACTTTGAAACGAAGCCTGTTTGTATCATGAAAAAGATCTACCAACAAAAGCATTCCCAAAAAAGCAGCTTGTTTGTCTAAGCCCAATGTTTATTAAACTAGTTGAAGAGCCACCCATGAAAAAAAAGAGGAAACCAAGAAAAGAATGTTATTAATTACATCAATAGAAAATATTTAGTCTGGAAGAGTGAGAAGTGTACAAGCTTAACAGAAGAACTTAATTTACAATTAAACATCTGTGTGTCACCTACGCTGTTTTCCCGGGGCAGTTTGGAACATGAGCACTTGATACAAACCATTTAGGTCTGCCTAAGATTAAAAGTAAATTCAATGCCAAGCACTCTGGGGTGTGCAGAATTTGAATCTTATATTCAGGTAGGAATCACTGACATTAAGCTGGCACAATATTGGCATAAAATTGGAGTAATACAGAAGTGAATCAAGCATCACACCTGAAAATGGGTCGCTGAAGAATTTGTGCGACTCCCTTTTGTGCTAGACTTTTTGATGTCTGGACAGAATGAYACCCTTCACATAAACTTTATATAACAGGAAAATCTTAACAGATTACCCGGAGAATTTGCTGCTACCTCAGTAGCATTGCTAAAAGCAGGCAACCGATGCAAAGGGCCYGTGGCAATCAGTTCCCAAAGGCAGGAAAGGCAATCCAGAGCGGCTTTCCAGGGGGACACCGCACCGAGACACCGCGTCCGGCTGCCTGCGAGCCTCGAGGTTGCAGCGCAAACACCAGCAACGCCATTTCCAGCAGCACTGGCACCACTCCTCATTTACCCCGGCTGAGAAAATCCACTCCATCTTTTCATCCTTAGCTAATTTCAATTATTTGGACTATGCATTGCAGCTCACAGGTTACAAGAAACTCCACCCTGTTACTCTGCCCTGTTGTTAATGGCATAGCAGATAACACCCATGCTCTCCCGGTTTGAATAGTGTTCCTCTTTCCACAGTGCCTCTGAACAAAGCCAGTCTCATGGCAGCTCCTGTGGCCTTGCAGATATTACCCATACCTCAGCGTCTGCAAGGCAGGAGCTACTGTCTGTCTCTGCTTGGTTGCCTTTACCCAGGTGGGAATTCCCAAACTCAAGTGCCAAGGAGAGAGAAATTTCTGCAACTCCGGAGAGAGCACCTCTGGGAAAGCAGCCCCTGCATGGCTCTGGACAACTACAAAATGGGAAAAAATAATCATTGCAAGAAACTTCTTGATGCATGGTGAAAAAGCACATGAGATGAAAGGAAAACATTTGGAAAGTTTTCTGTGTATCAGCCCAGCAAGACCAGGATACAGTTTTAGACTATGACATATATGCATCTTAAAGAGAGACTCCAGCAGAGCAACCTTAAGCAAAGCGGTCCAGGATCAAAGCTAAGACAAGCCACTACCTGTGGTATTAATGTTAACGCAGGGTTAGGCATGCTCAAGTAAAAGGAGTGTCTAAAACATGGTTGGATTTGATCCATCCAGGAACAAACGATGGTCCTTGCAATGGCTGGAGGTTGTAAATACCCTCCAGCACTTACCAGAAAAAAGGTGTTCAAACAGTAGCTGAACCCTACAGTCAAATCCTCGAAATGTGTTTGCTTCCCCTATTTGAAGCCAATCCCCTCTATAAATAATTTAAATAAGCCACAAATCCCAGTTCAACCTTTTCGCCCATTAACTTGCCTTACCACACAGTTCAAGACTGGTTGGCTATGGAGCAAAGGTGTCACTGAACCAGACTTACTTTTAAACAAGTTCCATAATTAAAAAAACATTTGCATCAGGGTAAGTCCAGAAAATCACTTTCTGGCTGCAGAGAAACCACTAAAGAGATTCCCTGCTGCAAACGCAAGCAGATATTCAACCGCATCGGTTCTGCATTGGAAAAGTTATAGTACAGTTGTGTCCATTAAGATATTATTTTGCACCACACCATATAAAYGCACCCGGAAGACTTTCATTGTCTTAAGAACAGGTTACCTGTGAGCTTTAAGAATCCTCTGAGCAATTGCATCGCCGATCTTGTTCCAGACAACTTTGTCATCAGCACAGCTAATAAAAAACTGGTTCTGCAGGAAAAGCAAGCAAAGCTACTGTCAGACACTGCCAACGACGAACCAAAAAATATTTGCATGTTTTATTTCAGACAGAGAGCAACTAAAGATAGCTGGGGTTTGTGTGCCATTTGAGTTGATGCTTTTTTTTTAATTGTTATTAAATGATGTGTGTGTCTGTGTTTGCTTAGGGTATGAATTAGTTCTTATTAATCACACTCCTTAGAAAGTTCATGTAAAGAGCAACCTAACAAGAGGCTAAAAAAAGAAAAAAAGAGGAGAATAAGCGACTCCAGCCAGCCAGCGCTGTGAGTCGCTCCGACACGGGAGATTCCTGCAGCTCCAGGCTGTACRGATGCGAGACCAGCCCTGTGCGCAGGAGGTTTGGGCATGCGCAGGGGACACTGCAAAGCCATGGAGGGGACAGGACGACTATTGCATAGGTCATGAAAGTTGCTGGCAATTTTGCAAAAAGGCTTATGAAGGAGAGGTCTACTTTTTCCCACCTTGTGGTCAGAAGGCTGTCAGGGTACATACCCATCAGCCCGGTCTGAAGACCACTGAAGTCAATGGAAACAGCCCCAAAAATTCAGAGCAGATGCTGTATTAATATCCATGTGTGTCTAAATTCATAAAAAATTAAGACCAAACCTCAAGAAGGAACTACTCTCCTGATGGCTGCGAGCCATGCCCAGAGCATCAGGACCCTCCTGCTTCCCCTCATTGCCACTCACTTCTATATATATGTAGTGCTTGCTGTTTTCTATCACACTGACGTAGGCATTGTGGATGGACTCCTCGTGGTATTTAATGCCGGCTGACCAGTCAGCAGCAGAACGGATCACCTGGAAAGCAAGAGATTAACACCTTCAGCTCTCTCCCATCCAGGACAGCACAGCTTTGCAACTGAATTAATTAAGAGGCAATGCTCTTCCCTGGCACCGTTCACCTGTCAGGATTTCACTAAATAAGGTAATACGTGCAACATTCACCATTTATACTGCATTTGTAATACGGAGAAAGGATGCTGAAAAATAGCATTAATGCTTAATAACGTTTTGATTAAAAAAATAAGTGCCCTGTCCCGTTGCCCTCTCCCACCTGAGCAGTTTTAGACGTGATAGAAGCAGCACAGAAGTTCCGTTCTTGCTTAAGGTCTTATGATAAACTGCTTTTAAAACAACCTACATTTCCAAGCTTTAGGGGTGCACATCCAAGCAGTGATCTCCTCTCTAGCAATATTTAAAGCTGGTCTCCRGCTGGGGCGCTGCGTTTTTCCCCACAAACAGGTGGTCCATAACTATACAGTCAGTCTGAATACGCAGGCCGTGTCTTTGTCCTGAGCACTCGAGGTCATTTATTTCTTCTGCCAAATTCTTGTGCAAGCCATCTGATTTGTAACGATACGACTTTTAAAATTCATAGCAGTCCAGCTGCCTACACTTATTTATTAATTTTTACTGGAAATCCACATTTAAAGTAGATACTGTGAGATCCCCGGGGCACGTTCTCCCCCTGCCTCCTGCAGTTCTTGTGCAAGAGAGCCAAACCAATATGAGAAACAACCTTTGTTCATGCTCTCAGCCAGGCTGAGCAATCCCTGTGGCGGGCAGCTTCCCATCCCCAACTGCCGGAGATGCCGTGGCATCTCCCACTCCTGAGCTTTGAGTTAAGAAGCAGCCACGCTATGCCCTGAGTGACATTTTCCTAGACGGAAATGTAGTTTTTTAATTAAGTGTCAGCAGGGTACATGCTCGGGGGAAATAATTACTCGGGATTAGTCTCTGTCTTTAAACATTGTCAAGACAAAAACATTGAAACAAYAGCCTTAAAATATCTCACTACAGCCGTTATACCAGCACTCAGGGCCAGACACAGGACAAGATCCAAATGCTGAGGATCTGTGAAACGTGTGTGTCGGTACGTGCAAAATCCTGATCTCTTTCAGGGCTCAACAACATTTTTCCCTGGAAATCCCTCCCATGGATTTCTTTTAATTCTCTGTGTCCAGCTTCTGCTTTTCTCCATGTTACTCTCCCTGTGCCCCTGATACCCTGACCCTGAGCTCTGCTGTCACATTGTCATCACCATCCACCACCAAAGCAGGCTGCTGGCCATGGCATGGCTGAGGACTTTCGAGGGCTAATTAATTACCAGTAGTATACCAGTAGATAAGGATTTGGCCCTTTGGTCCAGGTATGAACCTGCATGCCTGAACCAAACCAATCCTCTCGTCTCCAGAGCATCTCTGGAGGTGGCACTGAGGGGCATTGCTGTTAAGTAGCACACGACTCCTGAGCTAATTCCTTCACCCGGACAGAAGGAGCTTTCTCCCACAGGTCACTGAAAAACAGATCCTGCAACTCTCCTATTTGGCTGCTCGCTTGGCCAACAGGAGGGAGCACTCTGCAGCCTCCCAAACTGAACGTCGGGGTCACAGATGCTTGAATGAGGGAGCCAGCCTGAACGCAAGGGCCATCGCAGCCTCTACCAGTCCCAGACAGCCACCCTTTGCTTGCATAAACCTCCGCAAGGCGATGCTGCTCATGCCCGTGTGGTTTTAATCGCCCGTTCGGTTYGCAAAGCCAACGCTGCGTGCTCCCACACGCCCCAGGCTGGGCACTGCTGAAACCCCACCGAGGACCACGGTAGACAAAGCTCCTGAACAAAAATTCCACCATTTGCATTAATAAGGACAGAAAAATAGCTTTTCTGGGTAGAAAGCAGGATAATTCTTCCGTACACACAGCTCGGGCTGTGGTCTGGACAGGAGCTCGTAGCCCTTCCACCTTCACCGGCACAGCCGGCAATGAGCAGCCACGCTGCCCCTTCCCTGCTTTTTGTCCTGCTGTGGTGAAAACCTGGGGCCACAAAGCACATCCCTGGGGGCTGGGGACCTCCAGCAAATGCAATCTGGAATTGCACTTCAGAAAGCTGCAGATTGAAGCTTCCTAGTGTACAAAGTACTGATATTTTGATATTGAATCCTTTTTTTTTTTTTTTTTTTTTTTTTTTTTTTTTTTTTTTTACTTTTCAAGATAAGCTGCTGATTCCTGCTCTGAATGAAGTAACTTCCACACCCTCATTTACAGCAGCAACAGCTGAAACTGCGGGGGATGAGGAATAAATGTCCTTTTCTGAATTGGGAGCTCGATAACACCAAAGCCCCTCGCTTTGAAAGACAACTTTACTGCCGGGAGAGAAGTTTATTCCAAACCAGGGATGCCACCTGACGCAATAGAACCATCACTCAGGACCAACCCTTTCCAGCACCATGGCTTCCCAGCACATCGTCCGCCTGCCCTTCCCTGCCTTCCTCTTCACCCCTCCACACGTCGGCACCCCAGCTCCCTCCGCACACCGGGCCGCCCGCTGTTACAGGACCATCATATCCCTCTGCCCTCACCCCAGAACAAGGTATCATGGCTTGTCCTAAAAAGCTGGCTCAGCATCACCCAAAAAGCTTACGTCAGGTACAACCTCGAATCCACGTGCGGAGGGAAGAAGAGGTGTCAGAAGATGCTGGCTGGGGCAGCAGAACAGGTGTAAGGCGTTCCAGCTTGGACCTCCTCAAAATAAAGTTATTTTTAACCTGGATCACTTCAGCAACCGATCACGGCGCAGCTCTGCAGCCACAGCAATAGGTGAGGAGATGGCAGAACAAGGCCACCAACGTTGGTGGCTCTGTGGCCACCGACGGCGGCATCGCATGGATGCAGCTCGCGCCCTGAGGAAACGAAGCTGCGGCTGTGGCACTCAAAGACAAATACACGCCCTGAAGTTTCCTACACAGGCCTTCCCTTATCACCGATATTTCATCTCACGCTTCTGGACACCTCTCCTTTCCTGTCAAGGTATTTAAAGTGAGCTGGTTCAAACCCAACCTATTTTCCTAGGGAGAAAAGGCCACACGCTGCCCAGCACAGCCCCTACCAACCAGAGCTGGTGTCTCCATGCTCCTGCCTCTCCTCCCCCTCAAGCCTCTCAATAGCAGCGCTGAGCACTGTGCCGGCCTCGTCATCCCTTTAACTTATTTAAACGATACAACAGTAATAAATTTGATGTTTGCTGTGGGCTAGTGCATAAATCCTGAACAATGCAAGCTCTCACGCAGACTTCAAAGAGGCAAGGGCATTAGCCATTGCCAGACCATTAAATTTTCATTGCATTTACATCAGGAACTGGATATTGCCTCACCACGTCACATCTTTTGCAGCGCTGGCTTTGGCTGATAATTGCAAACTCTGGAATGGAAATAAGAGAGATGGAAAAAACCTGGCACTGCCTTTGGCAGACAGCTATTTGACTCTTGCAAAAAATCAATGTGCAATCACATTGCTATTGCGAGCAAAGCCCAGAAGTTCAAACGAAAAGAGGATGAGAGACCATGTCTGACTAACCCGTGGAGCTGACAGGCTCCCTTCCACCTTCCCAGCCTGTACCTCCGCATCGTTTCCTACGCACGCTGCATTCATCCTCCCTGCCCAGGGGAAAGCCCCTGTCAGTGCCGCTCCTGCTATCCCCACCTTCCCGAAAAGGCTTTCCTGCTCTTCTCCTCTGACAAAGGAGAGCAAAACCAGATGGTACGACGAGGTCAAAATCTGTTGCTGACAGGTCAGTGGCTGAGGCTTGCAGCAACGTTGCAATCCCCGCAGATCCTTTGTGTTTTCCCTTTCTCTGATCTGCCCACAATTAAAGACAGATTTGCAAACAAGCTCAGAAACAAGAAAACCGGCAGCCAGACTTTCTTCAATCGCCCCACAGCCAGGGACAGTCACTGGATGCTGGATTTTACCTCGGGGCAGTAACTTCTGCCTATAAACACAGCACCAAAAYGGGGATAACACGGGTTGCTCTAGTTTTTCTGGATAAAAAAGCTGGTGAAAGATTTTAGGGTATCTGCTTATTTCTGAAAGGAGACATGAGCACCCGCAGCCCTCTGGTCCGAAACGAATATATTGGGATGGGCAAGAGGTTGATATTCCTGTGGCTGCAGGAAAGGAGGAGCCACGCAGGGACGCCCCGATGCACACCCCCGGAGCCCCAGGAAAAGGCAACTGGGAGAAGGGGGGGTTCAGATCCAGGCATCCTCCCCTCTCCCCATCTCTTGCAGCAGCCAAATCTGAAACCTTCATCAGGAGGAGAGCCCGAGCCGCTCACTGACCCACAGCGGGGACGTCAGGGATGCTCAGGGCACTTGTGTCATCCSGGGATCGATGGAAACCAGGCCAGTGCGAGCATTACGGAGGAGACAGCCAAAATGACAGCGTGTGCATGCAAAACCACTCCTTGGAGCTCGAGGAGATCATCCAGAGATCATAACCCATCTGCGAGCAGCCTGGGGCCAAGGGACCTGCACCCAGGCAGGGTGYACCAGCCTGGGCAGAGGAGCCACCCTCACTGCTTCCACCATGCTCAGTGCTGCAACCGCTCTTACCCTGCAGCCTTCCCTCATACCGGGAAGGCTGGTATGTTGCAGGGCAACATGTTTTCAGCCTAGTGTCATACACTTYCATTTATCTGGCTATATGCAGGGCTGGGCTACCCTGACAGGTCTCTAAAAGCTGCAATTTGACATAAATTAGAAATGAGCAAGGTAGTTTCAAATTAATAATTTACAAGACAAACCTGCTCTCTTTTCACTGTTTACGGCATCGCTGAGAACAGCCCCTCATTTCCTGGAACGGATCAGTTATTTGCAATGCCCCAACAATGTCGTGACGAGGCTAGTTTTCAAACAGCTCACCCATCACTCAGCATTGGTGTATGCGGCATTTAGCAGTCACCGTTGGAGCTTCATCCTCTCTCACGGGCTGATGCCCTGAGCCAGCAGCTCTGCAGTACTGACTGAAGGAAAGTTGGACCTAGGCTGTGCTCAGTTTAGTTTCTCCTTGGGGAACTGCTTCCAGTTCTGTAATCAGCAGAGCTTAACTTTTTGCTACAGCAAACCCCATGATTTAGAAGTTGAGGCTTATCTTGCGGTTAGAGTGCGCTCAGGGGACATAAGCCTCCTCACTTCCATGAGAACAAAATTTCCCAAAAAGCTGATGTCACAGACACAGCCACGGAGGCATTTACAGCCACAGGGAAGCATGACGATGCCTGAAGTGAGATTGTTTCTCAACAAGCTGCAAGCATTGTTTTGGAGGCAGATGTAAAATGCCCGAGATCCATGACACAAGATCCCCGTGCTGGCCCTCCCTCACATCATGCGGGGAGGAGCAGACAATGTCCTGGCAACCCACAAACCCAGAAAAATGCATCTTGTTACACGAAGCTTCCCCAAGCGTTGCTGTCATCTGGGTGGACCACTCCTTACAAAGAGCAAAGGCATACATTTTTCCTGGTTTTGGTCTAATTGCTCTTATTTCATACGTTTTTCATCCACAGAGACAGACAATTGTTTTGCGGCTTCAGCATAACTATTTTGACTTTGTATTCTTCAACGAGTCCATATTTCTGCTGGGTAACAGTAGTATTCAATATATGCACTCATTATAGCTAACCAGGTTTTAAATATAGGTATCTTGGCAATTATGCCTGTGAGGATGATTGTCACGAACAAGACTGTGGGCTGACTGTGCAGAACTGCAGAGGACCCACAGGGTTGAGTAGCTGCATAATAAAATGCAGGTGAAGTTCAATGCAGAAAGCAACAGCCCTGAGACTCCACTTAACGCTGCGCTCTAGCTGACCACTACCCGTCTGAGCAAGGCGTCGGGGGCCTGGTAGACTGCTCTAAAATCTGGGATAAATACTCAGTGGGCAACCTCAACCCATCAGGCCTTCCCAAAACATAAAAAACAAATGTTAGGCGTTAGAAGAAGAGCAGCAGAAAACAAAACAGAAAATTACACAGCTATACAAAGTCAYGGTGTTCCCACAACTTGAGTACTGTGTACAGCTTGGTCCTCTTACCTCAAAGGTGGAGGTATAAATTAACGCATCTCTACTGAGAGAGTTGCATTATTTTATTGTAATTGAGGATCTGACCTGCTGTGAGTTAAATTAAATAAAAATTTTTCATTTTATAATTTCAAGTTCTGCAGAGGGTCTGTCAGGCATCAACACTTCCTGCTGGAAAGATGCAAAACAAGCTCTCTTAGGAGCATGTGAGCAGGAGACCATCAACACCCACCTGAACTGTGGCATGAACAGCCTYGGGCACCTGATACTTCAACTCGTTAGCAGTTTGCTGAGATTTTGGCAACAGGAATGGGTAGGACAGGGATCGGTATTTGGGCTTCATAATCTGCCCAGGGGAATAAAGACAAAAAAAATCCTTGAAGAGATTGCAACATAGCAGAATGACATAAAAAAAAAAAAAAAATTGCATGCCTATGAAGGGCACATGGATGAGGCAGGGGCTGTATTTATTTCCGTGCCCCCAGCAGCGATGCCTGCATCCCACCTTGGTGAAGTTCCAGCGCTGGATGAAGTGTCGGGCGACATCACGCGCCGCTTTGCCGTGCACCACGGAGGAGATGTCGTGCCAGGGCATCCTCGGGGTGGTGTATCTGTCAATGAAGTCTACGGGACAGGAAAGCATGTTTGGACCTCCTCAGACAAAGGACATGAATGTGGAAAAGCACGGCATCCCCCTCCTCAAACTGAAGTTTCTGGGACACGGCACCGAGGGCTGCACAGATGAATTATCATGCAATCGACTGCAGTCCAAGTCCATGAACCGTAATGGCATAATTGGCCCTAGAACCTCTCAAAGGGAGTTATGCTGCTTCTTCCTAGCAGCCAAACCAAAATAGCCTCATTACCTCTGGCTCAGAAGCAGGAAAAATTACAGTTTGAGACTGAGAAGATGCGGAACAGGGTTTGGGGAAAAGTAATGACTTCCAGGGTACAAAGGCACCTACCAGCAAAAGGTTTGTCAAGTTGAACCCAGTCTTTAAAGACAAAGTTGCAATAGTCTTTTCCGTGCCAGAATCTGGTTTCCCCAAGCAGCTCGCCWACACCCGTCTTCAAGCTGCGGATGGATCCTTTATCTGTCACAGGCAAACAAGACAACAAAAACACACACTCCAAAGTCACGGCTGTCCATCGCACACCACTGGTGAGAGACTCACTGCCATGGAAAAGCATTGGTGGGACTTGCCCATCCCAGCTGGCTGAAGCTGTTTTCTCCCTAGTCTTCCTGTTGCTTTCAAAGGATGCATACTAGTATTTTTTTTCCCTATTTTAATATTTGTTATACAATCAGGACAGGTTATATATAGGAATCTGTTACGGAAACAAAAAGTAGATGCTGAATTCTCTCTACATTGGACTAAAAAACCACCCTATAATCATTTGTCTTTCCACAGTCCCATGCCCATGACACCTAAATATTACCACGTGGCAGCCCGCTCCCAGCTGCGACTGACCTTAGCGGATATAGGTACAGGAACATCACATATATCATCTACTTAATATATTTTACAGTACTAATGAACTAATTCCAACTTCTCTGCTAGAGGGTTTACGATTTTGCCTCTATAGCAGGGTGTATCTCCTCTAACAGAAGCTAGTCTTTATTAACTAGAATGAGATGATTAAAAAGCTCATGTTCCCTCATTAAGTATTGTGGGTTTTCTTTGTTTTATTTTGTTTTTCCAAATAACAATGTCATCTTTTGATACAATTTTACATGTTGAACAACAAATGGACCCTGAATTCCAAATTGATGGTGATTAAAATGGTCTAAAATATTGTAGACAGGGATATTCCCTCCTAACAGGATCCCTTTTCTAGAGCACATATTTTGGTGCAGACTGAACTGTTTTTCCTCACTGTTAAGAAAACCAAAACTGTTGGCCTAGACCATGAACGTTTAACTAGCATTATTTCCTGACCCTGAGAGCAGCCTTCATCTACTGTACCAAATACTAGTGCAGTAATGACACAGTAACATGCCAACAGCAGAAGCCTTCTCCTAACCCGACCACATCACCAGGTAACCATGAAAACCCCTTAGCACAAAAAAAACCCTTTCAACAGTCAACAAAATGCACATCGGCAGCAGCGCAAGAAGGCCAGTTTACACAAAGCAAGCCCTGCCAGCACTGCTGTAACCCTGCCGAGCCGAGCCAAGCCAAGCCATGCCAAAAATGCCATGCAGCAGGTATGCACCACAGCTGCTTTGGGAAGCATGAGTTTCTAGTGAGAGTCCAGGTGGAGCTGGGGAATCGCTGACTCTGTGTGCTTGAATGGGAATGGGTGGGACATGCCATCCGGCCAAAACACATTTCATGTACCGAGCTTCGATGACTGTACACTGACTCATGAATGAGCAGGAGGTGACCACAGGGGAGACCGCGCTTCACTTCCATGAAGCAAATGCATCTCTTCCTTGTTACCTGCCACTACTTTGTAACCAATATTTTATAATTGGCAATTAATGCCTTAGGGGAAGACATTAGGAAGGTGTTGAAGAACTGCTCCTCACTCCGTACCAGCACCCAAAGGCATCTCGATGAGGTACCACACTGAAACAGGCCCTTTCATCATTGGTCCAGAGATCAGAACAGCTCAGTGCTCATAACCACCCAACTGCTTTCTCAATCGAGTATGCATTGACTTTAATAAGGGGCAAAAGGGGGGCCCCAAGTCTTCATCCAAATGTAGGTTTGGCAACAGCCACTTTGCTGCTTCCTCCCTCTGTTTGCATTTGTCTTCCTGCATCAGGCTTATTTTAAAATATCCAATGCAGAAGTTCCCAATTCCAGTATTAAGCCCCTTTCTTTACAGGAAGGGAGCTGCTGAAATAATCATATACCAGCATCAGAGCTATTTCCTCAACTGTTCCCTGCTGTCGTTATTGCAAATTTGTTGTTGGGTTTTTTTGGTTGTTTGGTTGGTTTTGGGTTGTTTGGGTTTGGTGTTTCCCCCCCCTCTCCCCGGGTAGGGGGTGGTGTTGTTGAATTTTTTTTGTTGGCTTTTGTTTGTTTGGTTTGGTTTTATTATTATTAATTTATGCTGCAGTTTTTGTAGCTTCTGGAGAAGGCTCTTCTGCCAGGATGTCCTCAGAAGGGTGCTAAGGATGCTGGGAGAACAACAAGCAGCGAAGGCTGATCCTGGCACCCAACCTAACTCTCACCATCGTTGACAATGCAAAAACATCGGCAGCTAAAGCCTGAAGGGGTCTGCACCTCTGCCTTCCTTCACTTACCCTCCTGAGGCTCAGCGAGCCCCTGTTTGGTTTCACTGTGGTGATGGAACATTTTCAGATGGGGCTTTAAACTCTGGATTATATTCGGTTGACTTCTAGTGGGGTTACAGTAACCTGCAGAAAGTCAAGATGCTCTATTTATGGCAAAAACGTGCRTCCACTTCTGCTACACTGGTGCCTGATCCTGTCTGAAGACAACTTGCATGACAGGAGCTCAAACGAGACAGCAATTTGCAGAAACTACAAGTGACCAACAGCCAAAGGACCAAATTCAAGACCTGGCTGGTTTTAAACCAAACAGATATATTGAAGCAGCAAAGCCATGACTATGTCCGCAGCTGACTGCAACCAATGCAAACGATGCTCCAGCAAGCCTTCCTCCAGCCAGAGGCAGGAGTAAGATCTGCAGGGAGTGATGGAAACTCAAATAAGTTCCCACCTTGAGCAATTTACAGCTTCAGGAGCTGAGGACGTCAGGAACAGATTTCAGGAAGGACTCCACGCTGGAAGAAGTGTCAAGCTGATCCTTGTAATTTTAGCTCTGAAGCTGGTTTTAATGTGGGGAATTAAAAGCTGCGTTCAAATATTCAGCTGTTGAATAGTCTCTCCTCTCTAGTAAGGGGTAAATTGGGAATATTTCCATTTAAGTGAACTGATTTAAACCTAGGTGACACTAGCCTATGAGAGGGGATAATCACATTCAGAAATGTTTCGCTTGTTATAATAAATACAAGCTGAAAAATGAAAGATTCGATTCTCCCTTGCAGAACAAAAATTTTCCAGCAGTATAAAAATTAGGTATCACGTACACTATATCACGTCATCTGGTGGTTCATGACAATTGCTAACTAACTAAATACAAATCCACTTAAAACTTTTCTTGTATATTTTGCAGTGACACAAATTTACATATTGAGTACACATGGTCATTATTCCGATAGTTAAGAAATTCATCAACTGTCCTTCCTTACAAAGAACACATTACCCTAGAAATTATGTGAATCTGCATGTACACTCACCCACCCACCTCCACACACGCTTTATATATGTTGTTAGTTGAAAAACATTACTTACTTGATTCACTGTCTATGCTGCTGACGCTGTCAGCATGGTGCATGCCATGTTTATGGAGATGCTTGTAAATACTGAACCTTGAAAACTTTTTGGGTTTTCCTACTCCCTTCATTTTTGATATGTCTGGGGCATCATCAGCATTCCTCTGGAACAAGTGGCTTTCTGGGGTCAGAGTTTGAGACTGCAGGGGGACACATTCAGACGACTCCGCTGCAGACTAAAAAGACACAGGACTTTGCTGCCGGTGATGTACGGACAGGTTTCCCTTTCATTACAGATTGTCATGCATATCAAYGCTCAGAAACAACCACGAGCCAAACTTGCTCCGTGACAATGACACACTTCGGTGGGAACTACAAATGCTTTTGAGGGAGAGAGTCTGTACCGAGGAGGCACTCGACAGAAACACCCATTAATGCTAGCAGTACATTCTTCAATCCCATAAATTTACTCTGGATTATTACTCCCCTTGAAATTCCCATAAATTTAGACCTCTCTCAATTTTTTAGAGATCTCTGGATGCATACAGACCCAAGTTAGCAGAAAGCTCAGCAAGCAAGGCACCTGCTGAGAGCCCGAGTATCCAGAAGTTCGGAGCATTCTGCGAGCGCCTACTGTGCATTTCTAGCTAAGTTTTACTAAGAACGTAGCCTCCAAATTGTGACTGCTGCTCCAAGCTCCAGGGGAAACCCAGCTGTCTATCTCCATGCCCTAGCAAAGGCTGGTCAGGATCTAGCCCTAAAGAGTCATTCGATACTCAGATACTTCTGCCTTCCCATTACTATTCCTCTTTAAACCTCCTAAACCCAACCCCTACACTTAGAAGTGGGCACGGCTTGTTCATCCCCACTGCAAACCTGACACGCAGATGTTGAAGGTGGCCACCAGCTGGAGCAAGCTCACTTACTGCCAGGTTGGTCGTCGACATCGACTTCACTGCTGCCATTCGTTTGACACTGCCCACGTCGGTCAGGCGATGCTCATCATCATCCCACCTGCCGTACGCCAAGTCGATGCCACCCACAAATGCCACAGACTGGTCAACGATGACGAGCTTCTCGTGGTGGGCCCAGAGGTACACGGAGGAGGACACGTGGTCTGGGTGTCTCATCACCTGGGRAGAGAACCAGCACTCGAGTTCAGCGTCATTGCCCAATTTACATCCCTCCAGCCAGAGAGCTGCCCAGCTTTTTTTTTTGGCTGCTCAGGATGATGGGAAAACACTGCAGTTTTTAGAAGATGCCTCCATACAGACTGCTGTAATTATTGAAGCTACATGACTCCCCCCGAGCTTGGCTCAGCCTTACTGGCAGGCAGGTGCTTCCCCACGATGTGGGTATTCCCAAGCAGCAACGGTTACTGATGTTGGGGTAGGTCACACTTACAACAACTGTGTTCATAAGAGGACTACAGTCGAGGAAACCGTTTCAACAAATAAAATCATGCTTTCAAGTAGAGCTATAATAGCTGAGCTTTCAAACACAGAGCCCACTCTAAAAGAAAACAACATATTGGTGATCTGACTCACTTCTTTGGTTGTTGCCACTACATAAGTGAAATGAGAAGTTGGCTGGTTTTTTCCCCCATTTAAAATCAGCAAATTGTTTAACGTTTTGCTGATTATGAGATTTAACAATTTGCATTATTTATGAGATTCTTTTTGACATGTGTTTACGGCAAAGTAATTTCTATATCTAAGCATTCAGTATATAGTTTGATTTTTTTATGTTAGAGGAGAGCCATTAGACCAGCTTCCTGGGGAAAGAGCTAGAGAGATTCATCTGGCTGCACCCAAAAATCTGTTACACACAGCACGTATCTTCCAGTTACACCTTCCGGTCTTGCTGGGAAGATGGTGGTGAACGGATGCTTCCCTTAACCATGACAGCTGGTCAAGTGACAATAAATCTATTATTCTAGCAGTTTGTTAGTCACCCTCATGCATAACATGTATCTTTTTGCTCATTAAAATGTATGTGTCTCTAATTTCAAGAGACTGGATCTAGCCTCATCTACTGGTTCGTRTGCCACAACTCATGTTCTGCTTGGTGGCAGAGCAGCAGCGAAACGGCACAGGACAGCGCAATGCTGTTCATTTACGATGAGAACGTAAACATCCAGTGTTGACGCTCATCATCTATGTATGAACAGAAAGGCTGAAATGAGACAACATTCTCAAACTGTAATTTTCCATTTGATGTAACCCCATTAACTTGTCACATGAAATACGTTTCTTGTGAATTATATGAATAGTTGCTTTGGCAAGTCTAAACTAAGCAATTTTATGTTCAATTATAACCTAAAGAAATGAAGTTGCCAGATGTGGTAATCACTGTATGGGTATGTCTTCTCAGACTATTCCCACTGTAACGGTGGGAAACACTGTTCTTCCAGTTCACACCCAAATACACTGAGGGTCAACACTAGCTATCGAGAGCAAATGAATGCAAATGTCCTTCATACGACTGCCCGATAAGCAATTACCTTAATGTTTGGATGGAGGCGCATGAGCGTCCGCTTGCTATATTCACTATTGATCCCTAGGGCAAGCTCCACCTCTTTGTACAGCATAACAAAAATTCTCACTCCTTGTTGCTGTCAGAAATAAAAAGAAACACACGCTATGCAGGTATGTCAATGGAAACAGTCCATTTCCGAAGCAAGGAAAAGCTAAGAGGCAGTAAGCATGTTGAGCCTGCAGACAGAAATGCTCGTTCTTGATTACGCTCTTCCAGATCCACCATGGTGACCCCACAGCGTGCAAGGACCCGCACTGCTCAGGAAAGCTCTTCAGCTTCCAGAGAAGGGCTCAGTACCTGGATTCGTGTGTGAAGAGCTGAGCTACGCCAAAGCCCATCAACAGGTCATTCGTACAGTAGACCCTTTTAAACATCCTTTGAGGTAAAATTTTGCAAATGTGATTCACTCCACATATAGTAGTGTTGCACACATCCACTGAAGTTCAGTTTTCTGCTGTTTCATGTTGCCCTGAGGTTTGCCTACAGTTACAAGCATCTGCAGGACAACAATACCAGTGTGGTCATACGGACATCCCTCTCCTAAAGGGGATGCAACCGACCCAACGCCAGCAAACATGTTCTTTCTGCTGGTAGAGCTAAACAAGCTTCTGGAATACAATGAGCAGTGCTCAAAGGATGGTGCTTTTCTTGAGTTGAATGGTACCCACAGGAGGGTTTCTAAGAACACTTGTTAAAGCACTTTCAAAACTGCCAAGTACTTCCCAAACCTCAGCAGATGCTGGCCACACACTGGAACTGCTGCCGTAAATCAGCATGGCTTCAAATCTTGCAGTGGAGCTTAAACTTGAGACCTAAACTTCCCACAGCCTTTTAAGCTTCTATTTCCATAAAGCTGCTACCAACAGCTTGAGTGGTCTCCAAATTGTGGATGATATTCTGCTCCCCACTGCACCCAGAGAAGTCCAAGGCAGCACTGTACATACATCAAGGGCAGCCTTACCCCTATACCTAGACACCAGCTTGCCGACCGCCCTGCTGAATCAAAGAAATGCCACAAGTGAGGGAGCAGGCAAGTATTTCCAGGAACTAACCTTAAAACACTCCTCACTCTTACAAGGTATTTATAGCCATAGGAAAATCCATGTCAACAAAGCCAAATTCTGCCAGTGAGCATGCCCCGTGGCCACGTTTCATTTGCCAGAACATGACTACTTCCAAATCAACAACAGTCAGACACAAAAAACTCTTGGTTTTTTTTTTTTTTTTCCTAGGCATGCGGAGGGGTGAGGACTGTGACGACAACTGGTTTGGAAAGGGAGGGAGTCAAAGACTACTTTAGGAYGTCCACCTGGACTCCTGCCCTTCTACCACACCAAGAGTTCAAGAGACTTCCCTGGTCGTGCTTCCCTTCCTGACTCATTGCTCACRTGGGGCAAGCTACCATTTCTAGCACTGGTGTTATCACAGGTTGGATGAGCAACTGAAGTACAGCCCACATTCATAAACACCGCACACTCAGATTCTCTGTCTGCCTCGCCTGGCTCCATGAAACACGTTCTCTATAGCCTGGATCCAGACGTGTTATCGGAAGGCAAAGTCCAACCAGCAACAAAATAAACTGTTTTTCTGAGATGAAAATGCTTAAAGAAAAGAGAAACAGAGCTAGTAGTTGCAGTTGTTTCCTCATATCTCAAAGTGCTGCACAAGAAAGGAGAGCATGCAACAGCACAGAGCTTTGCACAGGAATCCTGACCGGGCGTGCCAGGAAAGGCACCATGTCAACAGCAGGTCTGAGCTTTTCTGTTCAGGAGGAACAGCAGAGAAGGAGAAATTAAAACACAGAGAAAAAAGCCTTATCAAGTTTATACAAGCATTTGCTTACTGAACACGAGCATTTATTAACAATAGTGGCAACGCAAATAGGAGTCCAAGTCTCCGAGTCACGTTTATCACCTCCTGGTAAACAAGTTGAACACCAGCTCTGGGGAATGTGACGCTGCTTGTGTTTGCACACTTTTTTCATGCTTTGCTGAAGCCCTTTCCCCGCATCCCTTCTCCACAGCAATGCACCAGGACCCTCATGACCAGAGTCTCCACCTGAGAAGGGACAGGCAGGGAGGGCACAGCTGATCTTCCTCCTCTTGGTGGCCACAAGAGCCATGAGAATATAGAAAGGGGTGGGTAGGAACAAAGAAAACCAGGAGACATACAGGTAGTAAGAGGCAGCTACCAAAAAATAAAGCCTTTCTTAATCATATAAATTATCCTTGGAAATTAAAATAGTGGCAAGAAAGCACAAAAACCTTTCAGGCTTTGGTCTTTCTTATGCTCCACTAAAATTCATTACTACCAATGGTAGCAGCTGTGAAAGAGCTATGGCAAGAAGAGCTTTGGGCAGCCTGGCCCGGGCAGGACGAAGGCAAGAGGGGCTCCACCAGGGATAAYGGGGCTGGGGGACACTAGAATGATGTTTGATGTCAACAGACACTTCTTTACTACAGCAAGGAATGATGGGTGAGCAGCGAGAACATCAGTTCTTCGGTGTTTAGTTGTAGCAAGGACCTATGCAACGTATCAAGTATGAAAAACCCAATGAGAAGGCTCTCRTGACATAGCATGAACCTCTGGATGATACCAAGTGACTTCCTGCTAATGACATCCTGATTTTCTTGGAAGACTGATGGTATCTTTCACAGCTTCAGCTCTGAAAGGTGCAATACAGACACACAATACACGGTAATGACAGACAGGATCTGCACAACACAGTAACGTACAAACCACCTACCAAGAGCCACCACAAAGCGCTTAGTCCTTCCCATACCTCTAAACTACGTACGCCACAAGGAAAGCACCCGACAGCAACAGCTCTTTGACCCCCACCAGGAGCTGGGGCAGTCACAACACAAGCAATCCAAACCTGAGGACTCGAAGGGGCAATCAGAGGGTCTACCCTTCTGCCTCCGAGCCCCTCCAAACTCAAATGGGGGGAGCAAATCAAGACACGTAGTTTTCCGAGGCCATCTGAAGTGAGGCTTGGCCAGCTTTAACTCTCATCCCTACCAAAATAAATGGTGCAAATGCTCCAGTCCCAGTATGACCCTGTAACTGGCTGGGCGCACGGGGTTTTCTGCAGAGCGATGGTTGAAGCTGGAGCTCACTTACGGCTTTCCGCTTGAGAATGCAGTCCAGCCGCCAGCGATTTCCTTCCACAACGGGTCGTTTCATGAAGATTTCTGGGCTCAGCCTAAGAAAATAAAGGGGTGGAAAAAACACAGCATATGTAGTCTGCAAACAAAGCATTGGCCTAAATAATCAACTTGGTAAGCAAAGAAATCAAAAAGTTTATATAAAGTGGATGTGAAGGCTCATGTCCTAGAGTGATGCACTCTCCAACGTCATGCTCTTTGTTTTTTAATAATGGAGCATTACAGAGGGCAGGGGACGTGTCCAGCACATTCATCTAGTATTCAACAACCCATGAGACCAAGTTTAACAGTGATGTATAAATGGGGAAACTTGGACTCTATCTATGAAAAAGATGAAACAAAAAAAAACCCCATTTTAAAGAAATGAAAAAAAAAAAAAAAAAAAAAAAAAAAAAAAAAAAAGAGTGGGATTTCAGTTCTCCTGGTACTTAGGCTATCTGAGTAGCATAGATTCGTGCTGAATTTTCCTTGCTGCCTAAAGACAAAGCAATATGATCTCTCAACAGGGTATTTTATTGATTCATAGCTTTAAGGATTACAAGGAATAATTAAGCAATCTCATCTAACTCCTGCAAAGCAAGGTGACAGAATTTCATTCTTTTACTTTTGTACCGAGCATGGGAACTTGTCTTTGGTTAAAACATAAAAACATGCTTCTGACTACAGCATTTTTATGTGAAACTCCAAGTTTCAGGTAAGTTTTGCAATTCCAAGATACATTAACAATTGCCTGAATAAAACATTAAATAAGAGACAACGGGTCTGAAATGCGATGTTCTTGCATTGCTACCCGATGTTGCAAGTGGGGATCCAGGAGCATTGGGTTTATCTGTGGTCATGTTAGGAAACAGGTTTACCCCAGTAAATGCTAACACTGTATTTAGTTTTCTCACAATTGCCACCTAAGAACTAACCCTCCCGGTTCCTATGGGCACTAGATTAATGGCAAGAGGTTCATTTTACAGATGCAGAAAGAGGAGCACAGAGACGTGCCCAAGGTTAAAGAGGACCTCTGAGCCGTGGCTTGGGAGCCTGCCCTACCATCCTGTCCCCAAGGTCCAGGCTGGCTCAGCCAGATTAACCTCCACAAAAGCAAGGCACAGGCAGCCGCAACCGGCATCCAGCCAAGAAACTCTGCCCCGAGCCTGTGAGAGCACCCTTTTTCTGCCTCAAACAGGAACCAGAGCACAAACATATTGAATTACTAGTTAAGAAGTGGGCAGAGCCAGGTCCTTCAGCAGCCACGCAGCTCAGGGAAGGGATGACAAAACTCCCCCTCCGTTGTCTGGCCCATTTAAGAGCAGAGCAAAATTACACCCCTCCAAGATGCTCTCATCGCTGGCACGAGGCTTCCCAAAACAGTGAGGAGGAGCTGAAAGGAGGGTCCCGTGCAGGATTGCATGGGAAGGGCACCGTCAGAGGTGTTTGGGCATCCATGTTCCCCTACACACTGAAAAACATTCTTGTCCCTTGGGTTTGCAGTGATTTACGCTCCCAATGAGCACCTCAAGCCATAACATTTGCAATTTAGGTGGTGCCTTCATGCAGTTTCAGGCTTTTCCTTGGAAAGAGACAACCAAGCTGTTGATTTCAGGCATGCGCTTTTGCTGCCAACCCTCCTGAAAAGGCCTTTGAATACAACACAAGGAGATGTTTGGGTGTGCTGCCAAACCATCTGGCCGCACGGCTAGTTGCCATACTGTAGGGCCTCCGAACAGTGCCACATTGTCAGGAACATCCCAAGAGAGACGGCTGGTCAACATCCAAATATGTAAGTACGAACCACCAATCTGTGATGAAAATTTCTTCCTTAGCAGCTTCCATGGCATTTGCGACATCTTCAAAGTACCACTTAGCATTTACATACCTGTAAAAGCAAACACAGCATATAGATCTAGGTTTCCTCCCCCTTCATTAAACAAAGTCCACAGCTGAAGACCGACGGGGTTCTGCATTAATGCCATTTACATTCTCTTCTCAAAAGCAAACACAAACCTAATTTCAAGTATTAGGGCAACACGCGGGGAGAATTTCATGCTGCTATTAGTAGCTTAATGAAACAGCACAATAAGAGATTATTAAGTGCCACCTGGTACTTCTGCCAACCGCACACAATATTCTTGGGTTTTGCTTGACATGCGAGCTAGGTCTGGCTCTCAGGAAAAGATGGCAGAGTGGTGTTTGCTTCGATTTACAGAAACTATTTGGGCAGCAGTTGCTGCAAGGCAGAAGCTGCAGTRAGAGCACTGCAAGGGTTTGCTTCCAGCTAGAATCAATTTTTTTGAGGTGCTTCTGGGAATGCCTTAGTGCAATCAGGTTACAGTATGGACGGGAGGATTTCTCGTGGGACTGCTGTGTGCATAAAGCCCAGTCACCCTTAAACTATACAACCCAAAGTTGTAGTTATAAACTATATAACCCAAATTTGCATTTGCTGATTCTCTTTCTTTGCAAAACCAATCTGCAAGGCCTGAATCTGATGCTGCTCTTCAACCCGATGAGTGACATTTGCATCTGAACACATCCATGGTGCCTGGAAGGGCAATGCTGCCTTACAGAATGAGAATCAGCCTTGCAAATGTGGTGAGCAGGACATATCTTGCATTTCAGAGCATGAAGGACGTGACCAGACCATCGGTCGGCCGCAGAGGAGCACGGGCAGGACAGGCTGCAGCACAGCTGCTTTGGGAGGGAGCTATGGAGAAAGGAGTAGCCAAAGAAGCAGGCGTTTTCAATAGCACCTGCGTTACCGTGGGCTTACAACCCAGAGCCCAAAGACCTAAACCCTTAGGAAACAGCATTTCCAGAATCAGAAACTGTGATAAAATTGAAGCCAGGAATATCTTAATGAAAGAGCAGTTCTGGTTTTAACTCATAAGCATCCTGCCAATTATATGTGCATCAAAATACCATTTTTATCATGATGATAATAAATACCCAACGCGACGTTTCAAAATGCTGTTAGCTGTGATGCAAAGCTGTAACAGGACCAAAGCACTCCCATCACCAGTACTGCTATTCTGTTCCCAGTGAAGAAAGCCTCATTTTTTCCAGCTTCTCCAATTATTGTCAGTCTCTACAGCTACCGAACGCCACCAGCTCTATCCATCAGACCCGGGCTAACGCAGGCAGGCGTGTGCCATCGCTGCTGCAGGTAACAGTGCCCAAGGCACCGTGATCCGGCCGCAGCCTCGCCGCGGTCCTCACCACTTGGCCAGCGTGTTCTCCTGCACGGCTGCGTAAGAGCCAAAGCGGTGCTCTGTGAGGAAGTCCTTGCCGTGTTTCCGAACGAACTCGTCTATGCCCTGCCTCCACCACTGGGCATGTCTGTAGCTGTTACACTTCAAAATCAGCGACCTGTAAAACAGACAACGCATGGGGCAGGATGCTGAAGCCACGTACGTTTAATTGGGCTGCTCCTCGCTGTCTACCCACATTGATAAATGCACCTGTATCAGTCATCTTTTATTTAAGCAAAAAGTAAGGACTTTGCTTTGTTGTTTTGTTTGCAAATGAATACATCAGCACTGAGCTGCTCCGAGTGACTACCACAATAGTGCACTGCCAAGCATAAAAAAAAAAAAAATACCCCAGATCTAAATTAATAGCATCAGCTTAACTCGGAGGAGAATTGGACCTAGCTAATGCTGTATTTTTTAAAAGATGAATTTATACTGTATGCTATCATAAAAATATTAAATACCTCTTTATCTCAACTAGCATGTCTTTTGGGTAATACTCCAGTTGGGATGCAGAGGAATGTGTCCCTGCTTGCAGCACAGAGGAACAGAGCACCTAGAAAATTACTGTAAGCGATTGCTGCAAAAACAGACTGTGCAACTCAACAAGCACCGTGCCCTCAGGCCTGAGCAATAACCACAAGGAAGGACGAGTGGTGGCTGAGGCTCCAAATGCCTCATTAAGACATCGGAAATGATCAGCATTACACAGGCCAAATCCCCAGCAGGTATAAACACAGCAGCAGCTGCCCAGGCGCTGAGCCCTGCGGGAAGCTGAGCTGCACCACGTCAGCCCAGCACACCTTGTTAACCCCTCCTGGAGAGGAGCATTGATTCTCCCTTAAAAGAAGCAAAGGAAAAAAAAAAAAAAAATGGGTCTAAATACAGACTGTATTTCTTACCTAGAGAGATTGTCGATTTGCAACCCGTATTTGGTTTCTGTTTCTTTCTGGCCT
The DNA here is from genome assembly GCA_035582835.1 of Phoebastria nigripes. Lineage (NCBI taxonomy): Eukaryota > Metazoa > Chordata > Aves > Procellariiformes > Diomedeidae > Phoebastria > Phoebastria nigripes. The sequence continues at coordinate 647,631 of JAYKAV010000633.1, forward strand.
ATCTTAATGCTGAATTCCTTATCTACCAGCAGGACAAAGGCAATGGCCCCCGAGTCTGGCTTCATGTACAGCAGGAAAGAGTCCTTCACCACCAGCCACCTGTACGGGCACAGCAACCAGGTAACTTGTATTTCACCCATGCCGGTCTTCAACACGTGAGCCATAAAAGACTAATAAAGTGAAAAGGTGCTTCCTTCAAAACAAGTGCAAATCGTTTATCAGCGAAAGGAAAGCGTTCAACTAAAAGGTAAAACTTGTTTGCAGGGGCTAGTCCAGGGTATGGTTTTCTTGAGCAGAAAAGTGCCTATTTTATGAACTTGGGTAATGAGTTTGAATTCAGTGTAAGACTTTTAGAGTTATTTGCATGACTCCTTTTTACAGAAGCCTTTGAAAATATAGGTTCTTGTGTCTAATGAAATCAGTGAGAACCTCCCTGCCTACAAACCTCCCAGCCAGGTGCCCCAGCACCAGGCAAGGTGCAACAAGGATCCCTCCATCCCAGATTTTTATTCAGCTTTTATGTTACACCTAAAGGCAACATGGGAATTACTTGACATTTCTAACATTAATTATGATGCTAGGATCACTTTCACTCCTATCAAAATATATGAACAAGGCATTTTGGAAAGCTTTTATTGCCAAGCAACAGGCACCCTGTTAGAAACACATGATGAGAGATGACCGGCAGGTTTTACATAAATACCGTAGCCTGAAGGCAACTCTGGGAAAAAACCACATTTTTTCCTGTGAATGGCATTTCTAATTTTTTCTCCCGCTGCGGCGTAGCTGGGGTAACCAGCCCCCTCTGTCCCACACAGGTCTCCACCATCAGACCTTCGCCTCATTCTTCTGCACACTCAGAAACACACAAAGCAACAGAAAATACCGCAAAAATCTGTTCATTCTTGTATCTTTAGTAACAGCCCCAGCTCCTCATCTACTTCCAGATCCCATAATATTTCTTTTCTTTCAGGGCCCTGAAAGAGTTATCCCAGCATCACCTCTCATTTGGTGCCAAAATACTCCCAAACATACCCACAAAGTACATTTTCAAGCGTTCCCCATGCCCGAGAAGTCCTGCCCAGTTCACGGCATCACCCCACAGTTGTTCTCCGCATCCCTTTCCACAAGCCCCATGGCCACAACGCACCCAACCTACTATAATAAGTGAAATGAATTTGGGGTATAAAACCCCAATGCTTATGGCAAAGCTGTTGTGGGAAAAGGATGGCCACGGTCTGCCCCATGCTCAGGGGGAGCTCTGCGCCCAGCTTGACGTGTCCTAAAATCCTTCACTTAAATAACCCTCTCTGGGAAATATTACTGTTATTTGCTTATTTATTGATGCACACGCTGTCAATCCCGGCAGGCCGTGACGGGGATTCGGTGTCCTCTGGTGTTACTCTGCACATAATCCCACTCAAACRCTTCTCCCATCCCCTTTTTAGGCTCTAAAGGAAAATTGAGATCCATTGGAGCTGTATGTGCTACTGTCCCCACGAAAACTTGAGCTCTGCGTAACAGAGGGAAGAGTTAACTGAGGAGTATCAAGAGGAAAAGGCATTTTTTTCCCAYAAAAGAGAAAAAAGAATTGGAGACAATTTAATGATTTGACCTGAAAGAAGGTCACATCTTCATCTCCTTGTGCACTCATTATAGAGATCTTCTGTAAAATTGCATTAAGAAATGTTGGAAGGACTATGAAGAAATAGGACCTTTTCTTCACAAGAATGCAGACAGATTTTGTTGGAAAACAGAATTTTTTAAGATGAACTAACGACAGCCCACTGGTGATGCTGAAATCCAAAGGTGGATAATGCTTGGGGAAGCTCTCACAGACCAAGAAATTGTTTCTAGAAGGCAGATACATGCTATTTGCATTTTCAAAAGGAGAGATTTGCCTGGGAAGGGCAAGCTCCAGGAAATACTCCTTGCATTTTTTGGATGCTAGCTGGTAACACACATACTCCTCCATAGCACACGCCTCCCTGCGCTGCAGCCCCAGGAAACACCGAAATCCAACACAGAGGGTAAAGGGATGGGGACAGTAAGTTAGGTCTGTCTGCAGCGGGAAGGGACACGGGAATAGGGTGGTTTGTGAAAACTCCCATGAAAACACCGGCATTTAAGCACGTGCAGTAATAAGGAAGAGGCGACGTATTTAATTCCAAGGTTAATTGCACCAGACAGAGCTCCTTACTGCTGCAGGTCACATCTGATTTAATCCAGCTCCAAAGCAGCCCAGATAATGCTTCAATTAATTGATTTTCTTTTTGTAAATTGAGGAAGAGAAGCTCAGAAAACCAGGCTGAAATCTGGCCAGGGCGGTCTCACCAGCCACGTCCCCTCCCGAAGGCACGGAGCCCCCGGGCRCTCCCGCGGCAGGGAAAGCTGGGCACGGACCAGGGATTATTGCCATTTCTGCCAGCTCRGGGCTGTAGGAAATCCCAATTTTCCTCTGGAGTAACATGTCCCTTCTGCTATGAACTCCAATGCAATACTAAAAACTCACCATCCTCCACACAGGAGGGTGAGAGGGGATGAACCTACAGACACTTTTGACCTGAAAATCTGTGGATTTTGTAAAAAAGCAAGAATCTCCCTCACAGACTTTTTGGGAGAAAAGGACAAATGAGGATTTTTGTACGTGTGCCCAAGGAGCACACAGCATCACCGCCTTCGCCTGCCCCGGCAGTACCTTTTGGACCATCGGTAGCACATCCTTCCTTGGCCGCAGCAGTTCAGGCCAGGTATGCGGTGGCCCCCGGAGCGCTTCATGATCAACCCTTCTCTGCAAGGACAGAAACATGGTCAGGAYGGGCGGCACAGCTCTCTTGGAGGTGCAGGGCAGCTCTCGGGTGGAGGACGCTTGCTGAACCCCCAGCCCCTGTGCCCAGGGATGGCTCCTGCCATCTCCAGCCATGCCTGAGCAGCCTCTGCGCCACTGCCCTGAAAGCTGGAAGAAGGGCAAAAATACCCACCCAGAAGGAAATAATGCAGATTTAGGAAACGCAGGGCCCTGTTTTATAGCACAAGCAGGAGAACGAGCGGGTGGACAGGTTGTGGGGAGGGAAGGGGAGAAACCTCATGAGCCAGCTGATGGGCTGCAGCCYGCCTCTCGCAGAGCGGACCACTCCCAAGACCATTTCCCAGAGTTGTAGCATTTCTGTCTGAACATTAATACATTCTTATACCCAGATGGCAAAATACTCTCCAGTCAGTTATTGGCGAGAAAGGAAAGCCATCAATTTGAACAACATTTATTTATAAAGCCATGCTCTTGGTGAACCACAACTCACAAAGACACAGCTCACAACTCACATGCCCTTTGGTCCCAGGTCRTGGATGAATGACAGCTGGCTTACTCCAATGAACTCCATCTGGGGAAAGAAAAAAGATTCCCCCATCTTTCATACTCTGAAATCCACAAAATACTTTGCTTCATCGAAGTGACTTGTCATAAAGATAGAACCTACAGAAGATCCTGAGCAGAAATTACCCACCATCGCTTAAGCATCTTCAAGAAGACCAATAAAAGTAGTTTGGTTGGGTTTTTTGTTTGTTTGCTTGTTTGTTTATTTTACATGTGCTTTGAAGAACACATTTCAGGCAACCAGGACAATCAAGATCAAGCGTATGATGGGGACCCACTGGTATCCTCCCTCCTGGATCACTGGCTGAAACAAGGACTCAAGTTTGACAGTGTTCGGGGGTCTGTGTGAACTTGGCTGGCTGCCTGAATCCCCTCCTTCCTCCAGTGACCCTCACAGAAAGGCTGGAAAGGGAATGAGCACACATACCCGGGGCTGGGAGCAACCTATTCCCCTTGAGTCCCCTGCCCCATGGACACACATCACTTGGGGGTTCAGCCCCTCAACCATAAGCATCCTCCAAGACCATCGCAGCAGGTCGCTGTACACACTCCACTGTCCCGTCTGGCCCCGGGAGCTGAAAACCCACAGGAAAGCCACAGTGGGGCAGGAGGAGAGCGAGTTCAAGCACACTCTCCATGACTTCTGCCTGTCTGCACAGAGCTCCACGGCAGGCACAGCCTGGGAAACCCACGTGCCATACTATCAAGTTTACCAGCAAATCTCAAATTCAAGCAACCTGCCTCCTCGTGGCTCCTCCTGCTTCAGCACAGATTGCAGAGGAACGTAACGACAAGCAAAGCTGGTGAGAAAGCACAAGATGATTACGTTCACCTCTAAAAATAGGACACCAGGCGATTTCAACCGAGCAGGCTTTTCTTGGCACAGCAGGACATTCCTGACAGTCTGCTGGTTATTAGCCCTGGGCCCCATTAGCAGGGAGAAACGCGTGCCCCGGGCATCCCGTGCAGGACAGGGCTTGGGCAGGAGCAGCCCTGCGAAAGAGCTGCCTCGCATGGCAGAGGCTTGTCTGCACCCAGGCACTTTTAATTTATTATCGCATACAATTGCCCAAGTGCAGAAAGGTGCTCAGGGCAGGAGTTGCTCTCCCCTTTGGTCAGGCAGCAAGCCGGAGGAAACCCTCTAACCACATGTTTTGGCAATAAAGCCTGCTGGGACCGAAGCCCAGGACTCAACCCATGCTCCTGACTGCAGTTGGGACATGAGATGGTCTCGGGGCCAGCTTCGGGCCGTGCACCTGCTCAGGTGCCAGCACCCAAGGAAGGGCTCTCCTCCAAGGTGGCCACTGTCACCTGCTCTTTGGCAAACCAACCTCAGGGCCCTCATCGGCAAAATCCGATTTTGCACAGGAATTACATGGGTGGACCCATAAGTCTCGGAGATACTTTCAAACACTAAGTATGACAAAGAATATCAGTAAATTTGGGGCAAAAGTCTATCTTGCAGTTATGGTGAGGCTGGCTCGGGCTCCCTTCCCAACACCATCATTTTTGCCCCACAGAAGCGGCAGTAGGACAGAAGATCCTTCCTCCTCCTCACGCTCTGCTGCTCCTTCCCAAACTTCTCACATCAATAGGGTCACAGAGAAGAACAAAGGATCTGTTGTTCTCCTCCGAGTAGCACAAGGACATAAAAGTAACTTCTATTCAGTAGAGGCAAATTTAATGCCCTCATTTTTGGGTGACTTCAGCCTGTTTTCAGAAAGTGGCTAGAACAAGTTATTCCATGCTTTTACTAACAATCTTGCTACCACCGCTCTCACTACACGTTCTGGAAGAGCACGAGGTGTGACCTACGAATGTTTCAGCTGTTTCTGCAGTGACACTCGGAGCGGGATGGGGAGCATCTGAAAACCCAGCGTATCCTACAAGCTCTTATCAGAGGTCCCAAGCGAAGTCTCAGGCCAGTTCTTTGCCCCGGATCCCATCTTAATTTCTTCAGAAAATGGCTGGCATTCCCCATCAGACGAATCAGAAACCCAGACATCTCTCTCACAGCGGATACACAAAAAAAACCCGCACACGAATGTCAAAACCCTTTGAAAACACTGGCTGCAACCAGAAAGCTGGCAGCAATTTGAGGAGCACTGCATGCAGAGAAATAATTGTCCTCAAAGAACCAAAAAGAAAAACCAGGAGGAGRAATTACTTGCAGAAACAGAACTACTAGTACATAAAAACGAAAGAAAGATTGTCTGGCAGCGCAGCAACCTGACAACCGCTGTTCAACCAAGGAGTCTTTGAAACAGCAATGACAGTGACAGGAGCCCATCCAACACGTTGATCAAGCAGCGCCAATTAGGGAGCGTTGGTTTGTAAAAAAAACCGTCAATAAATTCCACCAGTTAGAAGGAAAATTCCTCAGTGCAGTGGAAAATATCTGATCGAATGATTTATTATTATTATTATTGCTGCATTAGCTATTTTTACTGTTACAGTGCCCTTCATCCGAGGTGCTCGTCATCCACAGAAAAACCGAGAGGGGAAGGCAGAGCAGCGAGGCGCTTTCATCTCCCTCGCATCTGAATTCCTGCGCTGCCCAGCTGCCTCCCCGGGGAGCCGGCATCCCGCTCTGGTTTCAGAGCGATCCGCAGCAGAATATTTTAAGTATGAGATACGGGCCTAGAGAATGCAGTTTCAATGACATTGTTGTAGCAATAAAAAGAAAAAAAAACACCAAACCCAGACGGGAGTGATCAGCTGCAGAAAGACAAGCTATGAAAGGTGGAGAACCAGCTGCAAGGTGCACGGGCCATGGTTTTAAACCGTCCCGTTCTGCCAGCAATGTCGAGCACGCATGATTTATGTAAGCAGAAATTTCAGAGAGCATCTGCATTTCAGAAGGAATTCAGCAGCTCCACACTGTGTTTTCATTTCGACTCTTGTTTTTAATTTAGTGGGTTAAACACTAAAACAGTTTTAAAACATAAAGAGTTGATTAGCAGCAGCGGCTAGCAATAAAATGAAATTACACCACTGTTCAGAATAATATTTTTGAGCAAGATGCCAGCTATTTCTTACACATAAAAGTGGCTTATACTAAGCCCAAATTTGAAAAAAATATTAAACGTACTAAAGTTCAAGTGCAATAACTAAAAATACTGAAGGGTTGGGTGGTGATCTTTGCAATGGTCTGCAGATCCAAGTGCCATATCAGAGGCAAACCAGCAGCCGCTCTCACATATCTGAGTTGTTCTTACATTGTACTGCTTTCACTTAAGACAAGGTTTTTACACTCAATTACTAAAGCTCATGCAAAAATGTTCCAGACACACACACTTTGGTTCAACCAAATCTTATTTTTTATTTTTGCTTAGGCATCTTTCAACTACTGCAGCTCATACAAAAAAAAGATGCAAAGGTCCAATTAATAAAATTTTTATATGGAATACAATCAAGCCCATGGGCCCCGCTTCCTAATGTTTTTGGGCTATATTCCCCCAATTTCCATTCCCCAGAAAAAAGTGGGGACAATTAACACACTGGGATTCCCACAACATTCATTTTAACAGTAATTGTCTTGAAGCACTTCAGCCCAGAAGTACTATAAAAAGGTTTTGGAAAGGACTAGAAAATGTGAGATTTCATCATAAGTCACATAGCCAAAAGAAAAAAAAAAAACAAAAAAACAAAAAAAAAAACAATGAGAGGCTATGAAGCCTGGGGTCACAAAATACAAGGCATCTACCAACCTATTTGTGAACTCCACACAAAATACTCTGTTACAATGAATGCTGAGAAATTAAGGGAAATGTGAGAAGGCTGTAAATTTTACCAGAGCTATCCAGTCAAAGCAAGGGACGCTTGGTACATCTCTACATTATGATGCTTCAGTAGGTTCTATTTCCACAGCCTGCAGAAGTGTCACCTAGAAAGGCTAGAGGATGTACAACCTCTACAATGTCATGTGGTCACCATGGACCTGATCCTCAACCCACCAGGGACTTCAGGTCTGCAAAACCACTACAAGCTCAACTTGCAGGCTCGACTCTCCCAGTGCACGGCACGTCCTCGAGACAGTGTATAAAGTGGTAACCCTCTCACTGACAAATAGTAAATTAACCACAAATGCAAAATAAAAGAAGTAAAAAAGCAAATTAATTAAATTGTGCAGGTCAGATGTAAAAACATCTCTGAGGAGATACGATTGACCCAAGCAGGGTCTTCACAAGGACCAAGGGTTACACATCAGGCAGGTCGCAGCTTGACATTGCAACTCCATGTCTGACTTTACAAAGAATTTAGGATTTTAAAAAACACCTCAGTGCACAGATTTGATGAGGAACACGCAGGAATCAAAATGTGCTCCAAGATTAAGACAGTTACAGCATTTGTCAGCGTCCAGGCAAAAGACTTCTCAACCACAGGAAGAGCAAAGCCCTCGTTTTGTTCTAAGGAGGACAAATACAGTTCCAAGGAAAATGCCAGAAATTCTCACTTCAGTCTCTAGTCTGAGAATGGTGGGGTTTGTTTTGCTGGGTTTTTTTTAAAGGAAACATTTTTCTCCCTGTGCTTTCTTCCAGCATCGCCTGCAGGACCTGCTGCACTTCGTGGCACCGCCATTAGCAGAAAAATCCTCACTGAACACTTCGCTGCAGCCAAATACAGCGAAAGCCAACAATAAACTGAGAATTGATGTGCAAAGTGACATCTGGCTCCGGGAGCCAGGGACAGAAAGGCGATTCAGCGCAGGAGGAGGGAAGCACCCCACAGCTGCCCGGGCAAGGCAGGACCGCTCATCTCCTGGCCCGGCCCCCACCACGGCAGCTCGCCTCAAACCACAGACTGGTCAAAAGATCACCCAAGTTCTTACATGAGCAGAAATTCTCCAAAAAAAAAAAAAAAGCAACGCCTGCCTAAGAGTGGCAAGACGGATCTGCACTGTAAAAAAAACTCTCCCCCATTTTGCATATGCTACTGATCAAAATTGCCATGTTATCCCAATCTTGCCTTTAGAACAAAAGATTACTCTTTTCCACATGCAGACTAACACAGCTCTTGACTGTAGTGGACCTAAGCTCCACATCCTGTCCCCAAAAGAAGCACTCTAAGAAACACAGGTCCTCTCAGCTCAGATCTGAAGAATTCTTGCAACCCAAAGCACCTTGGCCAACCCAAAGCATGATGGCCAACGCTGGACGAGCACTTTGTCCCATGTAACAAGCAGTGCTCAATACACCGAGCTCAGCAACAAGAGCACACCCTGCTTTTGGGCATTACATCCAGCTACGAGCTGCCCCACATCTCTACACAACTGAAATCATGCAAGAGAGCAGAATTCCTACCAAACAACAAGAACAAAAGTCAAAGAGAAGAACTGGCTGCTACAGATACCCTAAGTTTAGTCTACATTTCTGCCTTGTTTGAAAACAAAGTGTCCCCTGTTATCACCCCTTGTTCAGAAATGTCACTAAGCTCTGCAGCTACTTAAAGCATGCATCAGGTTTTGCTGATAATACCAAAGATGGAGTTACACAGTCATTATGCAGCCAAAAAAAGGGGAAATAAATTACCATCCCAGGGAGATGTTACAGCTGCAGCTGACAGGTGAGGACTACTGAAGAAACATTCGAGGATGGCTTTCAAAGGAAATATTTTTGCTTAAAATAGGCCTGAAGTTGGATTTGACATTTCTCCTCATTTCAAAAAGACTATTGACTTGGGGAAATAAGCCAATTACCATCTCCCTTTGGAAGTGACAAAATACCTGCAGAGGCGAATGGGTATCACTCATACAAACTCAACATCACCGAAGTCMAGTGAAATTGCACAGAATAGGAACCTGAGACAAATTTGCACCCAGGACCACACACAAAGCCCAAACTGAAGGGGTATGGTTTGGAATCCAATTGTTTAAACATTTAAAACTTCAACTTATCATCTTAAACACTCCCTAGAATTAAACAGAAACCCACTACATCATACATGTACAATCAGCTGCCTTGACTGGACTACCCTGAGGTTATCACTGTGTTATAACAGTCACCTCCAAGAGCGAGCCATTCACTCTCTTTCTTTGGTTTTAATCGTATTATATCCGTGTTGGAGAAATCAGCTAAGCCAAAATGCTTGCAAAACAGCTGTAAAATGTTTCTTACATAAGCTGCATGTCTTCTTCCAATGAATTCAACATTTGTAAAGCGAATATTCTTTAGGCATTTAAGTGAAGTAATTTCTACTTACTGTTCCATGGTAGTTCCTGTACATCGGCATTTTTAGGATCTTTGTCAAGTAGTCTTCCAGCTGTTTCTACAATTAAAACATTGAAACTTTAGATAAGATGCAGGAATTTTCAAGAAAAAAAAACACAATCCAACTGTCTGGCATGAGGAAGCAATCAAGAAATCAGACATGCTTCTCAGCTTGAATGGATAAATAAATACATTATTATGTGCTCACGGAAGATTATAGCTCAGCAACATAAACAGTTCAATCACAGGTTGTTTATTGTTCACAGATCTGTTTGTACCTCCCATCAGCAGACCTGTTGCTTGGCACTGTCATTTGAGAGGTCAACTTTCTTGACTGAGCCCAAGTTTCAGAACAATTTTAAATACAAAAATCAGTCCCTGCTGTTTCTGACCCACACAAATTCACTTCATGAGAAAACACAGCCTCAGACTCAACCAAGAGMGCCTATTTAACCAAAACACCAGGTTCACGGGGTGAGGAGCATGGTGACCACGCTGCCCTGTCCCAAAGCCACAGAGCAGGCAGTGGTCGGGCCACCAGGCACTGGAGAGCCTGTCCTCCCCAGCCAGGAGGGGGGAAGAGAAGAAACCATTACAAGAGTTACCTCATGGTAACGGGGCAAAGAAGAGATTAAGCTGTTTGGGCATCGGAAACCGGGCAGAGCCCTATAGGACACAAAATGAACAGAATGGAAAAGAAACAAATGTCATTAGGACTTTTGCCCTTCTTGGCGTTAGCATCACAGCACTGAGCTACCCAGCTGGGCAGCGGGGGTATACATCCCCATGGTGAAAGCTGTGGGATTCCCACAAGGAAACCAAGGGGGAAAAAAGAAAAGGATCTAGAAAACATTTTTCTTCCTCTTTTAAACCAACCATCTCTCTACTGAAACTTGTCGCACAGCATCAAAGCCATGCACAGCAGGGAGGGTTATCTGCACTGCACAGCCATGAGACACAACCTTTTGGGACTTGAGGCTTCAGCAGCAGAAAGCCCAGGGAGGCAGTGAACAGCAGAAAGAGAACGATAAGCACAGGGTGAACAAACATGCTGGGTTTTTATAGACTACTATTTTTTTTTTTCCCCCCAAACAGAGAAGCTGTAATGAAGAGGTAGGAAGACATCCACCCTCTTCATAGAAGGGCCCATCTGTTAACATCTGATGAAGTTACACAGAACACGTGTGCCTCGGCTAAAATTACCCACTTCAGCATCAAGAGCTTAACTGTCATATCCTCTTTCAGAGAGGGACAGGACTGAAATCTCTCAGATTTTGATGGCCGTGGGGCTGCCTCCATCACACAACTTGACTCTGCGAACTGTCTCTTCTATCTTTAAATTGGAGCATGTGGGGGGGGGGAACCGCTGCCACTCTGGGCATCGTGGTTTTCCTCAAGTGCAGAGGAAAACTTCGCCCGTATGAACCCCGGGAGCAGCATCCTCTTCTTTGCACGGAGGAGAATTTGGCATTAAAGCCGGACCTGTCAAAGCCTAAGTTTGTCAAGCAAAAGACTTTAATGGTAATAAAACAAGGGCTTTGATAGTGTATGGCTTTGCAAGCAACCTGCCTGGCATCTCTACACCTCAGAAGCCCCCCCAGAGCATCCCTCTGGCCCCTGCAGACCGAGCCGGGTGCTTACCCTCCTGCTGGAGAAGTGCTCTTCCCGCACCGTGCTCTCCGCGGTGTGCGGCAGACTCGGCATCTGCCTCGGTTCCCCCCTTTTGATGGATTGTCTTCTCACCGTGTGACTGGAAGGAAAAACAAACCCCGATGTCGAGTCTAAGTGCTGTAAGTGTGTGTGTACCTCGCTCCGTAACCCTTCTTGTGCGATGCTTTTATTTTTCCCATCCAAATTCTTAAAAACTGAGAGATGGGTGGGCAGGAAAGCAAAAAAAAAAGCAAGCATGGATTCATGTAAGAAGCCAGTCTGCTCCAACTGGCTCACAAAACAACAATACAACACAGAAATATCAGTTTGATTTTTCAGGGTCTCCTTTTGCCCTTTTAAGGAAAGGGAGACTAAACCCTATTTTTAGGGCTTTATGTTCCCCCAGCCCTTAACCCCTCATAATTTCACCTTTCCTAATATCAACTCCCCACATTTCACCACATCAGGAGGCTCTTGCCAACCCACACCACTTCTCTTCTCTTTCCCCTTATGCTTCCAGCCACCCCGAGCACCAAGGCCAGCCCAGGCAGGGCTGCCCACCCACGCCGGGGACCCCCACACCTCCTGCATGCCTCCCGTGCCRGCAGAAAGCGATATCGCACCAACAATTTCCATTAGCATTAGCGTAACCCTTCCCCATTTCAAGGCAAATTCAGCTGAAAAGTTGATAACCTGGGACCCAACATGCTTTCTGAGTCAGCAGGGAGATGCTTGCACCACTTAGGTTATAGCTGCTAAGTATGTAGAGATTGAACTGAAGTCTCCTCCTTACAGCAAAGAAATAGGATTGGCGAAGCCACACTGATATACTATTAAAAGAGAAAAGAAAATCGTGTCTTCCCAAAGCCCACCGCGTCTGCAGGGCTGCACACTCACCTCCTGGTAGGGATAGGGATGCGCACGAAGGCTTTGTACCTCAGCAGCTCCCTGTGAAACTCCTGAAAGTGCTTGAACTTCCTTTTCACCTGCCACGTGAACTCTCCATGGGTCAGCTCGATCGTGTAAACGTTGGGGCTTGGTACCTGCAGAGGAGAACACCACCACAAGGGCTGCAGCTTCAAAAGAAGTCATTTTCCTGCAGCTGCTCATCTAAAGAGCCCTCCTTCAATTTTACTTAAGGATCATTCTGTCTCACAATTTCTTGTTCTGCTTTACTAGGTTTTATAAACAGACAAGAAACCTTCTCTCTTGAGCGTTTTTCTGAGGCACAGGCATTCCTGCTTCCTCAGCTCACAAACAAGCACGTGCAAAATTAACCCACAAACAACATTTTAATACAGTTCTACGGAAATTAAATGAAATTTCTGGAAGTTCTGACCTTCTTTGTGGAAGTAAAGCGTTCAACTTCCAACACACGCACTCGAACAGGACATCCCGTGAGGTACGTCTGCGTGCCCGGCTCTTTGAACCCATGGGTGTGATAGATGGCAGAGAAGGGAATGCACACTGGAAGGACCACAAACCCCGTTAGCTCAACAGCCTTGTAAACATCAACGAGGGCATGAAAGCCAGCAGATAGTTGCAACACTTTAACATGGGAGCATTTATACAGCAGTAGTAATTCCACTAAAATAGACCAGGTTTTATTTAAGAGAGCTTAAAGACAAGCTTTCACAGAAGGGACTTGACTTGAAGAGCTCCAGTGCTAAGAGTAATGCCTCCTGGTCCTAAAACAGGGCCAACGGCTGGGCTTGGTAAAACCACTTAGGTTGTACCCTATTTGTCAACAGATTATCGGTTATTAAATCCAGGCGGGACGCGGGGTGAGAACACACGGGCATCAACTCACCGGCACCTTTTGGGTCATTTAGCACCTCTGAGTCGACCTCCTCYCCCTCGAAGTGGAGCTCCCTGGTGTCCAGGCTCTCGATGATATTGCTCATGTCTGCAGCGATCTTCTTCAGCGTCGACGTAGCTGCATGGCTTTCAGCTCTCAGTGACATCTCAGGGACCCGCACGCCGGAGCCACGGGGGGCTGGGGAGGAGGAAGGAGCAGGGCTGTCATCACCCCCTCTGCAACACCGGTACCGCGGGACCGAGGGAAACCCCCAGCAGCRCGTGGCCCCATCTTCCCTCCAGCCCCTTACCCACATTCATCCCACCTTATTCATCCCATCCTACACACCCGATGCAAAACGCCCAGCCCTACAGCTACAGTAAACCACTGCCCAGAGGAGTGAAAAAGCACAGGTGGCTTCAGGCTATAAGAGAAAATTTTGCCCAATGCCAGTGACCACAGGACTCATACACTCTGGCTGTACTTTAAAATGGAAAATACATAATATTTCACTTTCCAGCTACAAAAACCTGCAGGGAGTTCATTGCAGCTTAGGAGTACCTTCACATATTGATTTCAAAGGGAAAGCAAGGAAGCTTCTGCATTAACTCCCCTGGTCGCCTCAGCTATCTCTCCAATAACGACGACGCACCAGAAAAAGCACAAACTGTATTAATGCCTGGACAAATCCTAGATCTAATTCACACGACGCTGTTTCCCAGGCTAGGCTGCACGGAGGAAAAGCTCACTCAGAAAACCAGTAGGTGTTTTGTTAAGTGTTCTTCCTTTGATTGAACTAGTGACGTAAACTCCTGGCATTATTAAGATTTCCTCTATTTCTATGCACCTTACACGATCGCCCGTGGTATCTGCACGTCTCGTGCTCTCCCACAGCTCCATCCTCTCAGAAGGCTCAAAAGTCACAGCCATGAGAGCTCCCGTCCGCAGAGCAGAGCGGGGTCAGGGGCACCCCGATGACCACAGAAAACCTGGGAGCAACACAGGTGGATGCTGCAGCTTGTCCTCACCCCACCAACAGCCCCCCAGGGAGCTCACACCCCTTATACAGCCCCGGGGGCCGCAGGGGACCAGACCACCACCCCTCCGTCACGGGGACGGCAGGCAGCGAGCGTGGGGAAGGCTGGTGTCTGCTCAGGGGGGTCAGGGARGGGGTCTTGGGGATATTTGGGCACTGACGACTATAGCACTTCCCACCTTTATCCCCACCCACCCATGCCAGGAGCCTGAGTCGGGACAAAAATGAGGAAGAAAGAAAAAACAAAAAAACAAACAAAAAAAAATCCACTGACGCAAGCTTTCAGCGCTTGTGAGTATTTGCAAAGCTTCTTCCTCCTCATCCAGGCTCTGCAACTCATCATGGGGCTGCGGACCTGGCTGCTGGTCCCTGGACACAGCCAAGCTCCGGCTCCTGGGTGTCTACGTGATAAAAAGTCCCTTCAATCTTTGTTCTGCTCTGCAATAAGTGTCACAGCTTGACAGCTATGCTGAAAAAATACAGACGGGACAAACTGGCAATGTTTTACAGAAGCCAATACAAGGATGCCCATTTATACCCATGGAAGCTCTTACATTGTGAATGATTTTAAAAGAAAAAAATAGTGCAACATTTCTGTTGTTTAATTCTGCAAAGAACACTGTGCAATTATTCTTGAGTGAGCTCCATAGAAAGAGCTGGATATGCCGTAATTTGGAAATAATTTAACATTTTAATAATTCATGTGTTTAGCTGCTTTTGAAAGACCATTCTTTATTATCGTTTCCTCTTGAAACAAGTACATAATTTGATTACTACATAAGGCTCAAAAACATGTTAAAATCAGTTGCCTTCAGGGGAAAAAAAAAAAAAAAAAAATCCCTTTGCACACAGACTTGACTCAAGAAAAACTGGGTCAATCTCTTCTCTTATACCAAAGTAAATGCAATCAACAGCTTCATCTTGGAARCGAGGGCTCCGAGCATCTTGGTGGCTCTGCCACCTTCCACTGGTGGCTGGGAATGCCACCACAGCACGGAAGGCTTTACGACCAGACTGGGGGCTCGCTGGACCAGCACATCACTTCACAAGATCCATCTGAATAATTCAAACGCAAACCCACACATGTATACCCCCGGGTACCTCATTCCCCTTCCGGCCAGAGAGGGCAAAAAAGGAATTTGCATTAATCCTCGCAGATGGAGATACACTGAAACGTGGGACGATCAAGCYGCTGGTGTTACTCGCTGCTCTACCAAGTTTGCACAGCTTCCATGCAGCGGGAACTCCACACCTCCCGCTCGGCATTCCACGCAAAGAATTTTTTTGGCCATCTCTAGCTGGAAATAAAGCAGCATCTTGCTTTGTATTTCTTCTGTCTGTACTCCCATTTGGAAACAAAGCACCATTTGATGTTTTTTATTTTGTTTTGGTTTTTGTTTTTGTTGTTGGTTTTTTTTTTTTTTTTTTTTAGTCTGAAGAAATGCTCTTGCTTCGTGGAAACTTAATGCACTTTCCAAAAGAAGAGGTTTGCATGGTCAAAGAGCAGACAAGCCCGAACGCACTTTGTACGTGCTGTGCCAGCAATTACACTTGAAGGAAACCTGCAAACAAATACCACATTGACAAGGCTGGAAGAAGAGCACGCAGACAGGAGCCAACAGGGAAAGGATGTGCATCCTCCCTCCTCCCCCCCTCCCCGCCGTGCCAGGTACAGCCGGGCTCCTCTTGTCAGATTAATTGATGCAGTCAGTTAATGGATAAACAATTAACCAGTGTGTGCAACGATTATTTGCTAAGGACCACAGCAGGGCTGCATAACTCGGGATTTTTTTTTTTTTTTTTTTTTTTCCTTCTTCTCTCCAAGCTAAAGCTGTTTTCACAGCTGGGAATAAGCCAGGGATAAAGCAGAGTCTAAACACAGTTGGACCTGAGTCAGTCCCAGCAGCAAATTCCCCCCATCAAGATTAGAGCCAGATTATGGGCTCGAGAGAGAAAACATGACTTGCCTACGGCCCAGCCAGAAGCTCCACAAACCCGGGCAGCGGCTGAGCTCCCCCGTCGCAACCGGGTGCTGCAGAGCCGGAGGGTACGGGGCAAACCCAGCCCGGGGCAGGCAGGGCAGCCCGGGGCTCAGCTGGAAAGACGGGGACGTACCACGTCCCTCTGAAAACTTCTGTAAATTGCTTTATATGGCTCTGCTCGGTAAGAGCTATTTAACCTCTTGGCCAGAGCTCTCCATGTGGACACTGTCTGCATTCCCATAGGCAAGCCAGGTTAATCTGCAACAGGCTGGGTGCAAACACGTGCCAAGCATGGTTATCCGTGATTCAGCAGCAAAATAGAAGGGCTGCATCAAGAAGGCCCTGTCTATCCAGTGCCACTCACTGCTTGCATTAATGACGGACTAGAGAACGGGCTTATAAAACTTGCTGATATTGCCAGGTTTGGAGGCTGCAATTATGTGAACGACAGAGAGAGAATTCAAATGATACTGGCAAATTGCAGGAGGGTGGAAATAATAGGATGAAATTTATTAGAAAAAAGTGCTACATTTCAGTATTTGGCTGTTGCCATCCAGGAGAGAAAATAAGCAGCAGTTTGTTAGAGAAAAAATAAAATAAAATAAAAWAAAAAACATCAAACCAAAACAAAAAAAAAACCCACAAAGGGAAAGACCAGGGTTTCAGTGGGTCAAGAACCGGCAATCCGAACAAAGGCAAGATGCACAAACAGGGCTACCRCCTGCAAGCCAAAAAGGAAGATAGGGTGCAGAAGATGGGAAGAGTCCGATCTAAAGCACCTGACTGGTGAGAACACAGTGTCAGGACCGAGAGAAGGAAGACTTGGATGAAACGTGACAGCAAGCGTGTAGAAGACTGCAGTGAGCAGGATGGACAAGAGCTAATTGCTCTGAATTACAGGTTTAAAGCAGAGACTAGGGAGAAAAAAAACCCCGTTTAATGGCAAAGGACATTAGGCTGTCCAAGGAGGGGTTTGCAGGTCCCCAGGGCTGGAGGTCTGGAAGGGCAGGCTGCCCTTATTGACCTTGCCGGGGCAGGGGAGGAGGAACAGCCGCCGAGCTCCCTCCAGGGACCCCCAGCACCCCCGAACCCAAACCTGCTGCCTGGGCGGCCAGGAGCTGGCACGACGACCTGCATATTAACAGAGGGAAGGTGCTGCTCCGGCTTTATCCGGCTCAAAGTCTGCCCAGGCAAAAGCAGCAAGGAGGAAAAACCAATTAAAAAAAAAAAGTCAGCGGTAAAGGAACACTTTGGAAAGAATGAACAAACAAGGAAGAAGGGAGATGGTAAAAAACTGAAAAAGGGCAAAAACGTACTAAAAAACCCCACAAACACTGCTAACCCCATGTTTGTCCAGCCCAGTTTTCAGATTAATTATTTCCTCTTCCAAGCACAGCTTAAGCTCTCTCTGCCTCCCTTTGCCTGGCTGTCCCCACAGCACACGGGCCCCAAACCTCTTAAACTAGTAAAATATATACATTGGAAATAGTGACTGTACCAAGAATCAAGGTTTCAACTTCAGGAAAAATGACTATAAAAATCAAAATTAACTATATTAATCTCTGAGCCCTTGTGAATGTATTGCAAACCCCTAGCTCAATCCTGCAACTTTGCAAGGCCGAGATCTATTTTTGTTATTTGCCTTTGGTTATGCTTTAACCCCATGTTATTACTTAGGGGATCATATGACAACCTCAGCCTTCGCTAAAGAAACTGTTTTTGTACTTGTTGCATAGGACAACAAAAGCATGGCTTTAAAGGCATGGAAACTGGAAGGCAGAAAATGCATATTTTAGTAAATATTCATGAAGAGTTCTGTGTTTTGAAGACATTCAAGTCCTGATGTGAAAATTTATGCAGCTGGTAATAGCACAGACTACCTATTTGGTCAGCCCAAGTTTATTCTCTTACATGTATCGTGGCAGATCTGCAACAAGCTCAGATAATCACCGCTCCTTAACGAGGTTACGATGCTGACAAGCACCACACAGAGCTATGAAACCGAGAAAGCCTTCATTTAGGAAAAAGGGGGAGGAGGGAAGAGAAAATACATCCAGTAAAAACAAGCATTTCCTGCTAATACCTCCCAGGGTTTGATGCTTTACATCAACTCCCATCCCCACGGCGAGAAACACGATAATCTCTGAAAATTACCCTTGTTCCAGTTCTCATGACATCTCTCCCAGTATAGTGACCTTTTGGCAAGGGCTGTGACAAGAGACCTCTGTTCCCATACTTTTTTGTCCCACAGGCAGCACTRGTGGTGGGACCCACGCGAGACTCGCTGGCCCCACTGTTCAAAACAGACGGGCTTGGGCTAAAACAGGGTAATGAGATGGTGTTTTTAAAAAGGGGGGGAAAAAAAAAMAMCAAACAAACAAACCCAAAACAAAACCCAAACGAGCCATGAATTTCCTCTCTCCTCCTGCTGCTGCCAGGAGCCTGGGTGCCATACAGGCACTGAGAGCCCAGAGATGYCAAGGAAATCCTACGCACGATGCCCTCCACAGCTATTTGCCCTACCTGGTGGTGATGAAGCTTTTCCATGTAAATATTTCCCCAATTCCTCACATTTTAAACCTAAAATTAGCTTTGGACCACTCCTTCATGGAGAAATACCCTCRGCTGACAAGAGCCCTTTTTGAGGAGTTATTTGCATCGCCCAGCAAGAGCTGGGGCTTGTCACCAGCCCCAGATTCACACCCTGGCACACCTTCCTTCCACAGTCCTTGGCAGGTCTTACACCCCCACCCAGCAGCCGGGAAATGTCCCCCGGGCTCAGGGTCCCCACCTGTGAAGAGGCTCCTGCTTTTCCAGCCCAGGAAATCCATGTACCCATACAAAGCAAAAAAGAAAYGCACTTTTTTTATTTATCAGTATACCCTCCCCCACTACTTAATCGAAGTCCAAGGGCTCTTGTRGATGGCAGGTAGCATGTTACATTCCCTACGTATGAAACTAAAAGTCAAGGGGGTTCAAAAACGCTCGGCAGTGACTTAACCCTGCTCTTAAAAGTTCAGTACATGGAAGCCATTTAGCCAGATGAGCAAGCAGCCAGCACGGCACATGGAGACGCCTCCTGAAAATCTGCCCTTTTGGATGCTCATACTACAGGGACAGCGCAAGAGGATTAGGGGTTTATTTTTTAAAAACGCACAAAACAACCCTTGAATAATAAATAAAGCATCGCTCCCATCCTGGAAAGATCTGGAGCTGAAGAACTGAAATATGAATCCAAATCAACGATAAACATCATGTTCAGACATCATCCCGACCTAAATTTCTTATCTTTGGCCCAATCCTGACAAAACCAAATTATTTTAAAACACTGTTTCCAAAACAAATTCTTCTCACAAAGTTCCTACATTTAATAGTAATACCTCTAAAAGCAGGAACCAATTAGCACTTCCCACTTTAATGACTGCAGCACAGTTCCCTGGTTCTGCTTTATTGATTTCCATAGTCCTTTCCACGTGAGGCTTACTGCCAAGCCACCAGCCTGCCCGGAGGAAAAGCTAAGTCACGGGAATCCACATGGCCTGTTTGCAATAGGGGACGAGATGCTTCCAGACTGGGATTGCCTGGAAGTAACAGGTAAATCTATGGAGGTCCCTGCTACGCTATCTGGATCGGGGCAGAGCCCCTTCTGCCCCCGTACTGGGTCCTGCAGCATCTGTCCCACAGCATTGGTGCTAGAGAAAAGACAACAGAAAAACTAGGCAGGTCAAGGGAAACGATGAGGTAAGGCACTGGTCATCATGACAGGCAACGCTGTCATCACGTGGTGACTAACCCACTGCTGTAGTCAGAAAACCCCTCTGTGCTGCTTTTTTCCCCACACCCAGGACCAGCCTAAGCGTCAGGCCCTTCCCAAGGGCTCATTTTATTTGCTTTATGGAACAGTGACATGAAAGGAGAAACATAAACATCCACAGATGAGCATCAGCTGCTGATCTCATGCCGATGTGCTGGTTGTTCTGGCTCCCGCTCCCCCCTGCCCAGCAGCACACCCGGAGCACAGCCCCCGCTCCCCGGGCTGCCACGGGAAGTGCAGTCTCCCCCGGGAAGGCGATCATTAGGTATTTATCAGTGATTAATGCYGGCCTTTCACGTACGTATTCATCACCATGTTTTGGATTCCTCGGACACAGACGAGAGTGTTTAAGTACAGTGCTTGCACCTCGTGCCGTGCACCCTCCGGGGAGCTGTGCTCAACCCCTGGATCACCATGAACCCTCCACTCTCTAATGTGGTCACGGCCCGCACTCTGCACCCCTAAACCCAGGAGCGCTGCGCATAACACCCTTGAAAGCCAGGACAGGGGATGCCCAGAGCCTCCAGCACCCRGTTATCTACACCCAGAGACCCGCTAGTGCTGTAGCTGCAGAGGGYGAAGGGAACCGGTTGACAACATCTTGGATATCAGCACCATCTCAGCATCACCAAACCCCGCAAGAGAGGGTGGCAAAGGGAGTCCTGAGCTGAGGGAAAAGAGGGGCTGGAAAAAGTACCTGCTTCAAAGAGCACAAAGAGTAGGAAGGYCAAAGGATGCGGCACTTCAGCGTGCTGGCAGACACGCAGAGCTTGGGCATAAAAGCTTTATATAAAATCTGAAAACCAAGAAGCTTGCTGGGGCGATAGTGTAACGCAAAGGACTTTTGGAGTGACCATCCCCACAGCGATCAGAGGTGACAAGGACCACCGCGTTGCTGCCGCTCTTATATATAGTTGAACATGTCATATAAATACAGGACATATTTTCATGATCTAAACGTATAGATGTCTACGCGGCTGACATCCTGTACATCACTCAACGCTATTCTGGTATCTCCCGGTGCCATGTCTGCTCCAGCGACCGCCACCTGCCAAGCCACATTTCCACAGGGAATTTTGGCAGCTCGGAGCCGAGCGGGCGCGCTGGAAGGCAGCCCGGCACCTCCATCCCACAGCGGGGTTAGGTGGCAGCTGATAAACGCAAACACTTAACAGATCTTCACGTAACTCCTGCCAGCCAAGCTAAACCCGGGGAAAGCACTGCAGCCTGCGCTCGGCGAGGGATTTGGGCAACTCAAACAGGATCTCTCAGCCATCGCTCCCCAGCCCTGCCCGCTCTCATCTCCCTACTGAGGCACCCGCTCCCGGCAGCGGCTGCTCTATATCAAGGCAGAGAGTGCAGGTACACGTCAGGAGGTTGCCATCCCCGCTCCAGATGCAACCCTGCTGCTTATTGCCAAGTTTCCATTAAGTGGGAACACAATTTTTCTTTTCGYCGCCTGGTGTTAAAAACCACACGCGAAAGCACATGAAGGTGCTAACTTTTTGTTGACCTTTTATGTGACCTGCTCAAAGAAATGACAAATTTCTGTGGGTATCACAGCAACAAGGAGTAGCAGATTGAGAACATGTATTTTTACTGATAGTTTATTGCTTTAATAAAATGCCATTTCTGTTGTCTTGATTTTTTTGTTTGTTTGTTTTAATGGAATTCCTCAAATAATTTTCACTGGAAAAAAAAAAAAACCCCAAACAGTTAGCATGAGCAGAAGGGTACGGTGGAGCAGGAAGGTAGCACCACAGCGCAGGACTCTGAGCGCTCCCGCGGGAGCGGCGGCCAAGTCCAGCTCCCTCCCCTGCCTGGGGGGTTCAAGGCACAGGCTCATCTCCCAGGGTGGCTTCCCCGGGGGCACCATCAGCTTCAAGGTGTGACAAAGGACACAAGGACTACTATCACTGCAGGAAATCAGAGCSTGAAGGTTACAACTTATAAGCCTAACCCTCCAGACCTCAGTGCAAGATGGGCAGCTGCACACGATGAGCCAAAAATTAAATATTATTTTTCCCCCCTCAACTTCTGGAGCAGTGCTGCTCAGGAAGGTGTCTGCAGACAGTTTTCTACATGTACAGAATTGGCAGAAAGAAAAGCAATAGCTTTGGGAGAGGAAAAAAATCCTGAACGGGCTCAGACAGCAGTTCCCATCTCGCCGGTTCTTTCTCCCACTGAACAAAATGGCTCGTTTGCCATAACTGCTGCCAAAACTCAGCGGGATCAGGTCTAACCGCAGAAATTTCAAAGGCACTGTGAGTCATCTACTATTCTTTCTTGGTAAGACTTAACACTGGGTGGGACGCTTACCAAAAAAAAAAAAAAAAAAATCAATTTGCAGGAAACCTCTGTCATGGAAAAATACACTTCAGAACATCTCATGGGGACTACATAAATAGACATTTAGAAAAAGAGGAATGAGAGACCAAAGCATTTCTTTCCGAAAAGACTATATGATGCACTGCCTGCCCTCCAAATTGTTTCAGCAGCCCTTTAGCTGTGACAGAGYGAGGACACCTGAGCTTCCTGGGACACCCCAGCACCCACGGGTGCTTCTCACCGCACCCAAGAAAACACCAAACAAGGCAGATTTGCGTTCTCCATGTGGAAAAGCCAACGGCATCGTGTAATTCCATTTTACTTGAATTAAAAGAGAAAATGCAGGCCCAAAATATCCACTTGTTTTACCTCTTGTGTCCCATTCAAAGTTTGTTGAGGGAGAGAGAGAAAACTTTTTTTTTTAAATAATAATAAAAAAAAGCAGCGAGGTTGCCTTTAGCCAGGTAGTGGGGTGCAGTTACAAGGTACTGCCATGGCCACAACACCCCAGGTTACTGAAAGTGTTGGAAACGTGCAATTAATTACTACTGCTGGTTTATTTTTACCCCAGGGATCCCTGGAGGCTGCAAGCAGGAGTCAGCCCAGCTGATGGCGAGAGCAGCCTATGCTGCGAGGTGCATCTGATGCGAGAGCAATGCAGCGAGCCGCGTGTGTTCACGAGAGGGCTGTGTTCTGGGTGGGGGAAATAAAGACCAAGAGGAAGAACAAGAAATGAGGATTTCCAATTAAAAAAATCCTCCCAAAAGTCTGGCTGGTAAAATAAGTGAAGTTTCTGGGAAGCTGCTCGGTGATGTGTCAGCGCCAGTGGCATGGAGGAGCCCCGGGGCTCGCCACCGGCGGGACCCCAATGGGAGAAGAGCCGAGAAGCAAGTTCCTGCATGGCAAGACAACCAGAAACACCAACTGGCTGTGAATCACCCGCCTGCACAGGCTTGGACAGAGGCCGTCAGAGTGTTGCTCTGTGGGACATTGTCTGCCTGATACTGCCTGTTGTCTCTGCACGCTGGAACGCTCGTCCCAGAGAAGAGCGGTCCCTCTGTGCCCGGACCACTTTCCCCCGCCGCGGGGAGGCGGCTGCAAACAGCCCCCAGAGCTGCGGAGCAGCACCGGGATCCCCCCCGCACCCGGGGAAGCCCAGGAAAGCACCAGGCGTTTATCAGTGGGTTCATCTTGTTTCACACACAAAAAAAAAAAAAAAAAAAAAAAAAAAAAAAAGCCCTCATGTGAGGGCTGCACATGTGAGGGTTCGTTGCACTGGCAGAAATAAAAATCTAAGACAGGAATCAGGCCCACTCACAGCTTGACCTGAAAAATGCAATCAAGGAAATTACAATTTAATTCTTCTTCCACCAACAGAGGCGTAAACCAGAAAAATAACTCCCAACACCATAAATATTGAATATACTGAATTGAATACACCGACCGCTGCTGTCAGTATAGCGTAAACAGGACTCCACACCCAGGGAAAAAAATCTTTCTGTTGAGTAAACCTGCAAATAGTGATGAGGTTTTTCATCCTCAGCTCTGCACCTCCTCTCTCAGAGGCTTTCCACGCCCCACCCCAGCTTGCCCAGGTGGGCAACGGAGCGATGCTCTTTCTCTTCTGCAAAATACCCACCCCATCACTATTCATGTTGCCTTTTTATTACATCCTTTCTCCCTAGAGAGTCAGTTCCTTAGGGCAGAGGACCGTTTCTTATTTTATCTGTGTCTTCTCTGCCAGAAAAAAATGGGATAGAGGAGGAAGACACAACGTTATTACACTAAGATAACTAATGCAAATTGGCTACTTTGCTGTCAAATCCTACTAGAGGTGTTGCACTATTTTATTTGCTAGAGGTCAATATGGTCAGCACTGCATCCCCAGAGCGCAAAGGGGAAATTTTAAGGGAAAATGGTTGCAGAAACAAGATCAACCRAAGAGCACAGAGGTGCAAACGCTGCACGCGGCTGCAGCCGGCTTCGGGGCCGACTCGGCGCAGTTGAGCAGACGCATGCCAAGAMGACACTGTCGGGTTCATTCCCACCCAGCCCCGCTCTCGGACACGTTTTCTTGGCAACAAAGCAACCACATTAGCCYGATAAGATTGCTATCTCAAAGTGATTATCTCGATATTAAAATCTTGCATCCCTTTTTGGCAATAAACCCTTACCACGTGCTGCATTGTCACCCTGCCTGCCATGCCGACACGCCACGCTCGCTGCCGGAGCAGCAGCAGGTCCTTCTGGCAGTTGCTTCATCCCCCTCCCTGACCCCTTTTTGGCAAGTTTTGCCTCACTGGTGTCTATTTGGACTCGTGTGAGCTGGAGCTGTTTTTAAATTGCAAGTTTTTATTCTCAGAGGCAAAACTCGCTTCCCTGCTGGGGCCCGTGGCTTTCTCTCCTCCCCTGGCGAGGAGGCAGCACGTGCCRGGGGGATGCCTGGCACCATCCCAGCTCCTTTTGGGGTCCCGGCTCTCCAGCGTGGGAGCAGCAGCCACCAGACAGCTTCTCCCCCGCTCCCCGCGCCAGCAGATGGGTGCCYGGGCGACGCAGCACCCCGGCGCAGGCGAGCTGTCTGACAGAAATGAGCCCTGCTCCCGCTTCGTTACATAAACCCCCGGGTTGTGGTGGTGTTTATCTGCTTTAAGGATCTAGAAAGCACTAAATGCCACCGTAGCGCGTGGGCACGAGGAGCGAGGGATGCGTGAAGTGCTCAGGGCAGCAGCGATGGCACGTGATGCCGACCCCAGCGATTAGATACCTCCCACTATTATTGCATGGAAACAGAAAACTCTGAATCCTGAAGACACAAATACATACATATATATATATATACACACACACATATATATATAAAATCCATGATCTGCAAATCCATGTGTTTCCCTCCTGTTTGCTCCCCCCAGGCACAGGAGCCAGGGTAAGGGTGCGTGTCCCCTGCCCCAAGGACCACGGCTGCCTCCTGCCACCCTGGACACCCTTTGCCAAGCAGGTGGGGAAGCAGCATGGCAAAGATTCCAAAATTTTGGAAAGAAAAGTTGGCAAGCAGAGTTGTTCCCCCCCCCCCCCCCCCTCCACCACCCTCTCCTTTCCACGGTGTCTGCATATGTGGAGCCAGTGTGAGCATCTGCCAGGTGCTCACAAGTCCATGAAAGTGAGTGGCAGGGCAGGGGCACCTGGCTAAATATCTGTTAAAAATTATTTTTATATATATAAACAAAAAAAATTGATAATATAATATATATGTATCACCATCCTTCAGCTGAGCAGGGCCGAGGTCTGGCCCCGCATAGGCGGTTGCAAAGAAGCCAGGCTGCGTGCCAGCTACTCACACATCCCACATCTCAGAGTGCAGAAAAAGCATGGCAAGCAGCACCTGAATAAGGACCAAAAAAACCTTCTTTTTGGCAAAAATAAAGGCCGGCCAAGGTTTTGTGAAGGGAAAGAAAAAAGAACCCAACCACAACTTCCGTCAGACACATGGCCATGACCGAATCAATCCCGGTCCCCGCAGGAGTTTCCAGGGTACAGGGCACATGAGAGCAAGTTAAAAAACACATCATTAATTGTCAGCCAGACAATAGGAGGAAAAGGCATGAAGTGTTCGCTCTCGCGCTCCTCTCCCTCAGCTAAGACCAGGTGCTTACTGACATTAGACGCTCCAGCAACTAAACACCCGGGGGGGGGGGAATCAAATTGCTTCCTCAGCTCTGTTATACACAGATTCAGGGCCACTGTACAATGCTCATTCCCACACAAACTTTTTTTTTTTATTTTTTAAATGACTTGCTACAAAATAGCTGTTTCAATGCGAAATGAAGGAACCACCTGTTTGCAACAAAGGCAATAGGAGAAGGGAGCTTCTCATAACAGAGCACGATGGCTTGCTGCGGTACTCCAGGGCTTCAGTTATTTCGGAGACTGAGTTTCTCCTTTGGTATGTTCATTAGGTAGAGACAGAGAAGATAAATCTAGAAGCCTCCATGAACGTTAATAACTGAGATCWTCTTTAGGATTTCATTTCAAGGGAATAAAATTTGTGGCAACACTGGCAGTAAGTGCATTCCCCTGACATTTCTTTCCCTGAAGATTTGCTAACTTGCTTTAAATCAATTACCAGAGAAGGAATAACTGTAAAAATCYAAGTTCAATTCATAATTAACAGATAGAGGAGACACAACTGCACTTCTGTGCATGGTTTATCAAGGAAGAGATTTCTCAAATCACTGCTCAAGAGCAGACCCACTGTAAACACGGGATCTTTCCTTTACTGCAAACACACCTGCAGTCTAAAGGGCACTTCATAAATTACAGGGGATAACAGTGTCAAGTTGACACAAACCTTTACACTTTGCTACTATTAAGAAAAGTAGTAAAAATTTCTAGTTGAGGCACACAATTTCAGCCCGCTTCATAAAAGACTGATTTCACCAGCAAAGATCACCTACCTAGTGTTTACAATTTTTTTTATATATATATTTTTATATATATGTGTGTGTGTGTGTGTGTAAAACAGTACCTTCAGCAGTTTAAAGAAGCTGCAATTCTAATCCCAGCAAACTCTTCCTCAGCTGCGAGAGCTCAGGAGACACCTGCCAGCARCAGCATTATTTGTGGTAGGAGTTCAAGCCTCCCAAAATAAAGAGAGCATCACAGCCCCCAGGAGAAGTCACTTTATTAAGTCTTTTCCAGTGAGACCAGAGCCTCAACACTAATTTTCAATAATCCTGAAAAGGAGGATATTACKTATCTGAACAAAATTAAATGTGCAAATGGCTATTTAAGAGAGACCCTTCAATCTTCTCTAAGTACAAAAGTTAAATCTTGGCAAAAAAAATTAAACAGATGTACCTCTCTTCATAAACTTTCATTTACACGAGTACCTGGCTGCAGAGGTAATCGGACTGATTCCCTCCGTGCTGAACCACAGCCTACAGGAATCTCTGTAAATTTTAATAGAGAGGGATCTGGGTTTTTCCCCAGCCTGTTTTGACAAACCTCGACCCTCTCTCCCATGCAGCCAKGAAGCTCTGACTGAGCCTGGGGCTGACCCCCTCGCCAGAGGGGAAGGCAGCACCGGGGCTCGGCCCCCCCAGCCAGCTAAACCCTGCACGAAGACGGGCGATGGGGATGCYGTGGTGGGGCAGGCACCGCAGGTCTCCCACATGCTGCACCCCCAGCWCCGGGGAAGGCCGGGCATACTTTCCCCACTGCAAAAAATCTGATTTTACAGGTTTGGTGGTATCTCACAGCAAAAGGACAGGAGGAAGGGCCCCTTTCAGCTGCAGACGAGTACAGGGCAGTTGCACAAGGTGGGCTGGCAGCCACCATCCCACACTGGTGCTCAACGCCCATCCCCTGAGCAGGGATCAGGGATCCCAGCATCCTTGGGCAGCAATCAGCATCACATGGTAACACTTACCCTGAAGGATAAGGGGCTTTCTACATATTCACAGTAAATACAGTGCAGACCGATGACAAGCCGAAAAGAAAGGGTAGCCCAGGGCCCAAGGGCTTAAACTTGGAACTTCCCGACTTCTGGCAAAGCTGGGCAGGATTTGGCCATGAAACCCAAGCCACAGAGCTAACACTCCTGTGAGCATCATGAGAAGAGGCAGTCAGAAATTAAGTTCCCCACTTACCTGCGAGCCTCTGGCATGAGCTCACGCTATCAAATGCCAGAGACGGCACGGGAAGGAAAACATGAATTCTTGAGCAATTAGAGACACTCGAAACAGACTTCCCACCCCCCGAGCTGCAAACACAGACAGCTACGAAACACAACGCCGCACGCAAACAGAGAGCATTTGTCCCAGCGGCCATGGATACACCAGCCTCGCCATGACATCCCATTACTTACGATCTTCAACTGAATGTCAAACCAGCAGAGCTTCATCCACCCAATTAAACTATCACAGGGTCTGTCCTCTAAACAGCCATGTAGCTCTACTGACTCCAGAGGCATCGTGCAGATTTACTTAAAGGAGGGATCTGGAGACCACGTAGACCTGGACACATAATCCGTATTGTCCTGCTACGTACAGAGAGCCCGGGTCAGCCCCAACCGCGCAGGCAAAACGCTCCCAAAGCCAACGGAGCTGCACCGGCTTGAATCATTGCCCTGGTCAGATCTGAGGCATTTTGGGGCTGAAGATTTCTAAAGGGCAGCCTCCTATACCAAGAAAGAGCATCATGCCAAATAAAGAAAAATAGCAACAGGCAGAAAAGGCTTTCATTGCAAGAAATCGAGGCGGCAGCTCAGCAGAACGGGTTGTGTCAGCCAGCTGCCAGCATGTTGGGAAACCCTCAGGTTTTTCCCCACGTCCCGAAACGGCGGCTGCTAAAAGGGACAGGGCAGCCACGCAGTTTCACCAGCTTTGGAGACGCACCAGCCAAATACACCTCAGAAACACTGAAGTTCACACCAAATATAAGGCTACCACCTCCGAATTCCCCGATCCAGAGCCCACACCCCCCACCCCCCCCGGCTGACTCCAGCCCGGAGTAGGGCTCATCAGCCTCGCTGGATCAAAACCATTTCAAAGCACGAAAAATTAGTAAGTCATCCCAAGTATGTCCTACAGGGCTGATAAACACCTCCCATCGGCAAAGTTTGCTGCCCAGACTCAGCAAAGAGCCCAAGCAGGGAATTAACTTGAAAATAAGCGTCCTGTGTTTAAGCATCTGCCTTTTTCTCCCCTAAAGCCAGGCGCCCACACACACACACACACACACACACCCCCGACCCTCTCCCCGCAGCGGGCGGGCGGGCGGGCCGCGCCAGCCCCCCCCCCGCCCCGCTGGCGGGAACCGAACCGCTCCGCAAACAACCGGCAGCTCCGGATCCTTCTCTACCAACCTCCTGCCCCCCTGGAAGCGGGCGCCTCATGGTGCTGCTACAACCAGCAAGACGTTTTCCCAAGGAAGCGGCGGCCCCGCAGCCGGAGGAGCCGCCCCGCGCCCCGGCCCCGCCCGGCCGGCCCCGCCGCCTCGGCTCCAGCATCCAGGCGGGCTCCCCGACGGCAAAATGAAGCGCGACCCAGCCCACAAGGCACTCCAGCCTATAAGCACTTGCTAATTAGGGGGAAACCACTCCCCGCCAGTCAAGGAGAATATGGGCAGGAAGGGTGGAGGGCAAGGGCAGGGTGGTTTAATGGGTTCTGCCTCTTTTTTATGGGGTGCACTTCTTATTGGGGGGGGGGGGAGGAATCAAGAAATGATCCGTTCACGGTGAGGAGAAGGTCTGCTTCTTTATTTCAAGATTTTCACTTCACAGCCCTGCGAGTACAGGGACTCAAAGTGCCCTGCTCTCAGGTAAACGCAGCTTTCACGGGGAGCGCAATTTTTCCCCTTTTGTACTCTTCTTACAGAAGCCCCATTACTTCAATGGGGAGAAGTCAGTTTTCCCCTACCGCCACCAAGAAATTACATTTGGCGAGGGGAACAAATGAAAAAGTCAGTGCAAATTAACAATGAATTAAGTACACATGCAATGTTATTTTTAGCATAAGACAACCTAATAATTACGGTCCCATCGTGTTTGTATCTGAGCAGTACTCGTCTGCACATGCTGCATTTTTCATGTTACTTCCCATACGCCCTTTTTAATATGCAAAGAAGCAGATTTTTTAGCGAAAGGGAGAGAAAATTTTTGTGCTTATAGAAGCGTTGAACTGACAAGCAGAGAAGCAAAAATACTCCATACGTTAAACAGCTATAACATAGTCTTGCATACTGGCATGCTGGTAAAATGCCTGAAACCCGTCTGCAGTACTATAGCTTCCAGCACCGCAGCTGTACAGGGGAATCTTGGTGACTTTTTCCAGGGAATTCAGTGTTCCCACTTCTGTCTCTACAGCAAGATTTCAATATGATTGTTACGATATTTTTCTTCCTTAAAGGATTTTTTTTTTTTTTTTTTTTTTTTTTTTTTTTTTTTTTTTTTTTTTTTTTTTTAGAAAGTAAGGAACTGAACCGTGGTCCTCAAATCTGCATGAGATAAATAACCCAACTTTGATCACTGCTAATGCAGGGACAGACTCTACCCCTGTTCTGGCAATACTGAGGCATCTCCATGTTCTCCACCAGAACAGTACCTGCTTTGCTTATGGGCACACCTGCAGCACATTGGCTCAGCTCATTTACACTGGGTTTACTATGACTTGGCTTACCAACGGCTTACTAAAACCCGTGTGAGTGATGTGCTTCACATTTAAAATCAACCTGAGAAATCTAAGGTGGGTTCCCAATAGCATTGCAACACGGCTTCTCTCAACTCACCGTGTTGAGCTTAAACACTGCTACACTCAGCATCTATGGGGAGCTGTGAGTCAGTGGCTCACCAGTGCTGTCTGTATTGAGCAAGGAAAAAGACAGCACAGACATTTCTAACACTCAGTGTCATGAGAGAACAAAGCAACAGAGAAAATCAGGGTGGAATTCTGCAGCAAAGAATAGGGGCAATGGGAAATAAAAAAAGTCACCCTTTATCACTGGGGTTACCTTTCCACCCCAAAGAGCAGGCAAAGCCATGCTCGAGAAGGACACGTTACCCCGCACTGCAGAGAGGTTTCATGCTAACGCCAACATGTGGGATGGGAATCGGTGGACAGATGGCACAGGGAGCATCCTTCAGGGCACCCACCTGCCCAGGATGCCCCATCTCTGCCGTCCTCTCCAGCCCCACCTCTGCTAACCCCGCAGCCTCCTCRGGCAGGAGGCCAGCGGGCTGCAGGGGACCTCCACCACCTCCCATCTCTGTGCACCTCTCYATGCGCGTTGGTGCAGAGAGGGGACATCTCGGACACAGAGAAGAACGACTCTCTCYGCAGACAAACGCCTGCCCACCCGCCCAGCGCTCATTTCAGTGCTCATCATCTATGCAACTGGCGGGCTGAATTCTGGCAAATCTTTACAAATCCATAAACCTTAGCTCAGTTAATGCATATTTAACTTCTCTGCTGCTAGGTTTATTTTGGCAGCCGCTGTGAGCAGGGCTAGACCAGCAGCAGAAGAGAGCAGACACTCTCCATGAGCATTTTGGCATCTACGTAGCACAATTCCCCTCTCCCGAGCACCACAACAGAGCAGGTTCTCCACCCACAGTTATCATCTCTTCCAGGAGAAATGCAGTTCTGCCCGCGTCCGTTAGTGATTTGCTACACTTCCCATAACCTTCCCTGTCCCAGAGGCAATTCATAAAGTGGATACTTGGCACATACCTTCAAAAATATCTCGAGCTCTGAAGAAACACAATATTGTCTGTCAGGGGTTTCTTTGGTTCTCTGCTCCCACCTGCTTTTCAATCTTCAGGAATTTCCACACATCCCTCAGAGGACACTTACTGCTGTCACAGGGAGTGCGAAGTTTTCTTATTTAACACGAGATGCTGGTGCAAAGAGCGTGCTGCRTGGCAGTCACACAGGGATCGATGCTGCTGCAGTCTCTAAAACCAAGGTGCGAATATTAGGAATCTTTTTTAAAATTTTATTTAGTTGCACTTCATTCATGGTTTTTCTTCTCTTTAGAATTTTTCATTGCCATGCCTAATGAGCTGGCCAAAAGTGGGGATACATGAGGCATATAGAGACATCTGCAGAGGGGCTTTTTGAGGACTAAGAGCCTATGCTGCTGAACACCAAACCCAATCCTCCAGCTGAAAGATAACACAGGAAAAGAAAAAGGGATTTTTTTTTTTTTTTTTTTTTTTAAAAGTACAGACCTCATCCACAAACACAGGGAGAGGGGAGGAGCAGAGGGACAGCAGCTGCTAGACACTAGAAAAATGCCAAACTATGGCCTCAGAGCAGGCGGGAGTGAGCTGTGACAGCACAAAGAAGCCATCAACTTCTGCAAGCCTCTCAAACCATTTTCTTGTGCCCAGAAAAGCACTCTCCCCTTTCTCTCTATGGCAAAAAGCACTTTTGCCCAAGGGCTGGAGCACAGGAGGGCCCCCAGCGTTTTCAGCGGAGCCATGGCAGGGATCCGTCTGACGTATTGCACACAGATGTCATCTAAATACAGGGTGTTACCTATAGAGTTTTTCTCACCAGGTTGCTTTTCCCATGTTGAGTGAGCACAGCTATACTAGTATGAACTCCAGCACGGTGTTATTTACAGTGTTAACAAATAACAGGCTATTTCCCAGCCTGGTGCTGCTGAACTGCCATGCTTCAGCTGATACCGTTCACAGCAACCTTGGTTCTGTGAAGTTCTTGGTTAGGTGAAGTATCAAAGATGGYAAAACCAACCAACCAAACCATCAACTGCTTGAGTTGAGCACCTTTCTGCCTGTCTTTCATGTCTACAGACAACCTGCAGGAGCTTTTTCCTCCTTGTATTTCCCCTTTAGCCACACAGACRCTCCCTGGCCCCGAGCGTGGATGATGCTGGTGCCTCGGCAAAGCCATGGGGGCCAGAGGGGAGCTACGGGAATAATTGGGGAGTAGTTTTTTCCCCCGTTGGGTCCCATTTGGGAAGGAGCCTGCAGAGCCCTAGGGGAGGGAGGAACTGGCTGCATCTCCTGGCAGTGAGACAAGGGCTGGCTTTGGCATTGCATGAGGCTTGCAAGCTCCATCATGGGACACTACCGTGCCTCCTGCTCTTGCACCCTGTCCCCAACCTCTGCTGAAGCCATGCTGCCTGTAGAGCAACAGGTCTGTGGTGGATCTACCACTCCTCTGCCAGGTTTCCAAATGGTCATTCACTTTCCACAAAACACAGTGACTCTTTAGGACACCAGGGTTGGTGTACCCTGTAGACCTGAGTGTCACCTCACTAGCAACTGGAAATGTGTTTTGCTGTAGCCATTTCAGAGCAGAGCAATGGGAAAAGGCCTGAACATGCTCCCATGAGGTACACAGAGGGATGGGGCAGAACAGTGCTCAGCTCCAACTACTGAGACCACACCCACAGCGGATGGATGGAGCCCCATGGATGTGTGCCCCAGACACCATAGGAAAACCCTGCCAGGTCCATGCTGGCGCAGCCACTGGTGATGCTGCCAAGGATGGAGCAGCCCAGAGACCACCTAACATGGGCCAACTGGCATTAAGCCACATACATGCACAAAAAAAGCAATTTTTATTGTTTTGTCCCATAAGACTAGTATTCCAAAAGGAAAAGGTGGGGGGTGTTTACGGAAATCACATTGTCAAGTACATTTTTTTTTTTCGTCCCCCCTTCAAGGATGGCAATTGTCCTCCTAACTTTGGAGGAAGGGGCAGGGGAGGAAGTTTTGGTGAAAGGCACTTAAACATGACGGCCTGACTCAGCCACGGTGCCTCCTGGGAGTTGTAGTCATATCTTCTCCCACCCAAATCACTTTTTCTGGCGCAGCTCCGCAGCAGAGTAACGCTCCCCATGACACAGCAGCAGCTGCGGCCCCATCCCAGCCCTCCCCGCCTGCATAGCCAGGGGACAGCGGGACCCCTGGACTTTAGTTGCTACGAGACAGCCCAGGGGCTGCTCAGGATCCAAACCTTATTAGGTTTGGCCAGAATATTTCAGCTTTCTTTCACACCCTCCCTCTCTCGCAGAATTCCCATGGAAACAAAACAAAGCTCTCGCTGTTTGGGTTTGGTTGGGTTTTTTTTTCCTCCTCTTGAGGGGGGGTAAATGAGATTGGTAAATGAAAAAAAAAAAAAAAAAAAAAATTGTGTGGAATAAAACATGAGATACCACTGCTAGCTTGATCTTCCCTGCAGCAGTGCATCTCCGATCTGTGTCACCCCTTAAGAGCCTCAGGGGACAGAAATGGGCCTCAGAACTAAAATAAGATATGATTTCTTCTATTGCAAACTTGCTTTTGGGCAGGAAAAAAAAAACCCAACCCAAACCCTCCCAGCCCTTTCCTCCCTGGCACATCGTTCCGCAGGTACCTGGATGCCACCGTGTGGCAGCTGCCCCATGCAGCCCGCAGATGCCCGGGCCCAGGCGGGCAGCGGCAGAGGGACCGGGGCAGGGCTGCAGGGTAATGCACAGCTTTAAGGAAAAAAGGGGGGGGGGGGGGGAAAAAAAGGGGGGKTTTTTTTTTTTTGCAGCAATTCACAAAACTTAAAGGAATGCCAAGCACGTCAGTATATGAAGCACAGTATCTGGAGGAAGGAGAGAGTGCAAACCGTCTCCTTATGGTGTTAAGCTAAGACACACATTGTCTTTCTATTTAAAGCCCTACAGTAACACGAATGCCAGGTTTGAGTGAGCTCAACAAGTCCATTGGAAAACAATTTGCATGGTCCTCGTTACCACAGGATCTGGGCACCTGGCAGCTTTTAATGCCTTACCATTCCCACACAACGGGATACGACCCACCTTTAGCTGCTGGAGAACTGAAGCCTGGATCTGGAAAGGCATTTAGTTAACCACAGAGACCAGTGTGACCTCCTTGGGGTCCAAAACAGCTTTGGGATGGGGACACCGGCCCGCAGGGTGCTCAGCACTGCTACCCCCCTCCCCTTTCCCTCCGCCTGGGAGCCGGTGCTGGGTGCAACCCTGGCTGTGCTGAAGATGAGGGTTTTGCTAGGAATACCGGGTACCCGGGCACGTCCTGCAGGCCAAGCCATCCTGGAAAGGCCAAACCATCCTTCCTCCCCTACCAGCACCCCCAAACTGTCTCCTGCCAGGAGGGGGGGCAAGAAGAAAGCAAGATACAACCTGGGGCCAGGGTTTGGGGTATGCCTTGGTTTTCCCTCGTCTACTTCAACAGCACTGTTGCTAATGTATTCTAAGATGTAGTTCATTAAATGGTGAATTACACGTTTTATAATTTGTCCATAACGGGTTGTCAAGTCGGTACGTTATTATTGGCAACAGGAAGGGAACTAACTAAAATATTCTTAAAGTATGTAATGAGCACTTGAGTAAGAGTTAAGTAACGAGCGTTTCTTTAGCGAGGAATCTAAGCAAGACACACTCCACCCATTTTGTTAACAGACAAAGGCTTATATAAGCTGGATGTTACATAAAATCCTAAAATAGGGAGCTGGAGAACTCCCCCACCTTTGGATGGTAGCGTGACTGCAGCCCACATATACCTGAGCTGACACTGAACTAGCACTGAGCCAACACGCAGCTGATGGCCAGGCCTGGAGCTGGCAGAAGCCAGCAGCACAGACGGACGTGTCCTGCGTGTGCTTACACTCTAGCTTGGGCTACGAGTCTGGATTTGCCCGCACATTTCTCCAGAAACAGCCTGTACAGTAACATACTCCAAGCAGCTTTATCATCGCTGGGATGATTGAAGAACATATATCCGTTCTTGTGTTCTCCTGTGGGCCAGGTCAGGCTAAACACCATCTGATCCCAGGGTGCCATCCCAAGTGAGTTATAACCGATGCTTAGGAAGGAGTACGCAAAGGGGTTATGGGAAAACTTCTCCGGGACTCTCCCTGTCTCCAGGGATTTGCAAGCAAGGGACTTTCCAAGCCAGGAGTACTATCTTTGCAATTTTACAGCGCCTGGCAGCTTTTTCTTTCAATAAATTGTCCAGCCAGGTTTCGAGTTCACATGAACTTTCAACTTCCGCAATACCATGCAACAAGAAACACCACATTTTACCATAGCATAATTTATCTGCAGAGAAAAGGGAATCCGTGTCTTGCAAGATCACGTACTATAGCTAAAAAAGGAAGGCTGTCAGGGGGTACAACCTCTTCATCAGGTCTTGTATGCCTGAAAGCCTGTCTATCTGTCTCTAGACAAATCATCTGCCTCAGTAAAAAAATGCTTTTTCTCCCTAGACACCTTGCATCCCACCTTAAAATACACTACTCCAACACTGAGATAATAGATTCAGCCCACACCAATGGTTACTTCCTAGATACAGGTCAAAAAAGTCTCAGAAAAGAGGATTTGCAATTTTCTACACAACCCAGACACCCTTAAATCCTCCTTCTAATGCAGATATCAGATGCAGTTTCATAAGACGTCAGGAATACTTACCTGGCTGGAGGAAAAATAGGGAGAGAAAGACACAGGATTGTTGGCCAGGCAGAGCAAAACGTATCGGGAGTCACGCTCTGGACTACAAGGGTGCTATTCATTACAGTAGTCCGTTTGCTCTGCGGTACTTGCAGAAACATGCCAAGGCTGTTATGTGATTCTGCCTGACTTACTTAGCGTTTGTGATTTGCCTAACCTTTGCTCTAAATAAATAGGAGCTGCACAGAAGGAATTTTGATGCAACTCCCCTGCTTCTAGAGCATCCTCCCTGGCTGCATCCCACAGGCTTCCCTGGGGTTTGTTTTAGGGGAGAGACAGACAGAAGGCAGGCAGGAGGAGAACACAAATGAAATGCAAGCTGTCTGGCCCACCAAAAAAAA
>JAYKAV010000633.1:684159-756509 GCA_035582835.1 Phoebastria nigripes
AAAAAAAAAAAAAAAATTCAGAATAGCCTGGTGTTGGTTGCTATCATGTTATTTATCTTACTTCAGAATTCAATCCAGATGACATAGATAAGACGGTGGTGACCCCTAGTGCCCTCTCCAGCTGCAGCTTCCACTGTTATTCCCTGCACTGATATTTGAGCATAAACAGAGGGAAGAAGCAGCACCTTTCAGACTTGTTCTTCATTCACAAAGCCTCACTCTCTCTCCCCTTTCAGAAACAGGATCTAATTTCCTCTCCCTACACAAACTCTATCACTGCGAGGCATTCGCTGCAGCTTCCCTTTGTCGCTGTTGTCTGGGAACAAAATTAAACAAGTTGACTTGTGTAAGAGCTTACTACATTCCATTGACTCTATCATAGTACATTTATGTTTATTATGCTTATAAAAAAGAAAGAAGAACCTATTTTGCTAACTCCAAGCTTGTCAATAGCTAAGAACAGCCATTCAAATTCCTGAGAAGAGACCTTTGTCTTGTATAAAGTGTATTTTGCAGCACCAAGCCGCTGAAAGGAGCGTGTCTTTCCTGTGACAGCCATCGGTAGGCACCATTTTTTTTTTTTTCCTCCTAGCAATGTCAAAACTCTCTGTTCCCGTGACTCAACCCGCACCAGATGTAACCCGCTCGCTGAGCTGCGGGATGCTCGTCGGGGGGCTTTTCCTGGTGTTGTCGTGGGGCAACAGCACCTCTTTTAGAAAAAT
Organism: Phoebastria nigripes; assembly: GCA_035582835.1. Classification (NCBI taxonomy): domain Eukaryota; kingdom Metazoa; phylum Chordata; class Aves; order Procellariiformes; family Diomedeidae; genus Phoebastria; species Phoebastria nigripes. The sequence continues at coordinate 684,882 of JAYKAV010000633.1, forward strand.
CCTAAGACACCTTCTTGCAGCTTACTTTGGGATACAGGATTTTCCTCGAGGAAATAGATGATCTTAGCATAAGCCTGAAAGATCTTTATCTTCCTGATAACGGAGGGCCTTGAGCATCTCCCCTCTTGCACAGGCTTCCTGCCCTGCTGGGACAGGGGTCTATGCCCCACCACCCCCCCGGGTGCGTGCTACCGCTCCAATGCACTGCTCTGGGGAACAGGGTCATGCTTTTCGTCATTTGGCATTTCCGAATTTCACATATTGAATAGGATCTTGTCACCATCTCCTCAGCCAAAGAAACCACCCACTGACGGTCCCCACAGCCATGTCTCCATCCTCAAGAGAGCAGCAAACGCCCCTCCGCAGCCTTACGGCCTGCCACAACTTTGGCTAATGCCTCTTCAACTCTGTATTTCTTCCCTGCCCCTTGCAGGCAGGCATCAGCATCAGCACCCATCACCCCAGGTCCCCAGAGCTGCCACCAATTTGCACCCTCGCCGCTCAAGCCCCAAGAATGGTTTAGCACTTCCCAAACCAAAAGTAACTCCCCAGCTCAGCGTCAGGGAGCCCTTCCTAGGGCTGCATTTAAACCCCTCCGAGCTCTGCATGGAGCACAGCACGGCTCTCCCACCCCACACGCTGCCCAAGCTTGCTCCATCGGCCTCGCTCCCCCCGGCAGATACTCACAGCGCCAGCCCAGCTCGCAGTGCCATCGCCATGCGGCCGGCACCTCCTTCCCCTTTCGCCCCCCCCCGCCAGCCTGTTTCTTCATCAGAAACAACTTCCAGGTCTCGGCCAGCGCTTCTTCTCCAACATCGTCTTGCTTTCACACAGATTCCCCCGGTCACTCATCCCCAGACTTCCTTCCCCTAAAGCCTCCAGGCTTGCTGCAACCCTCTCCACCCCCTCAGCCACCACCCTTCTCCCCAAACAAGCCCTTTGCTGGCATTTATACCGTGACTCAGCCCAGCTGAGGATGGATCAGCCAGAGGTGAGGCTGTTGATGCCTCTGCAACATGTGTTTTACTCATTGCAGGGCTAGGCAGGTGTGCTGTAACTAAAACGACTGCATTTTTTCCAGTTTTAGTGCAAATTCTTTATCTTTTCTAGATAACATTGTTCTGCTTATGTGCCTACTCTCGGAATCATTTTTCCCTGGTTTTATGTCTCTAGGTGCACACGTTCACTTGTTTAAATTAAAAGCAATGGTTTCTGAGTTGAAGTTCCTCCTAATGTTTTATTTGTAAAGTAGGCTGCAAGGGGGGGATAGGAAGTCTGTTAATCATTGCATAATATTATGTTGGTTTCGTCGGGAGTAAATCTCCCTTTCTTTTCTTGTATAGTACTGAGATATCCTGTGCTACCCAGCGTACCACCAACTCTGCGTTGCTCTCGTGTCTCTGGATCCAGCACTGCTCCAACCTTCCCACTTTATTTTCTTTTTCCCCTCTGTTTTAATTAAGTATATGCAAAAATCTCATCCTCTGAGCCACTGTTTGCTTCTTTCACAATGTTCCATGCTGTTTGTCTTGAGTTTCTTTTCCTTGTTAGCTTTAGTAAACGCCATTTTCTCTTTATTGCTGTTCTGACTGCATATGATCCCATATAGAGAGGACACTACAAAATCTCTCTCTTTAGAACACATATCTTATCTTTCTATAGGTGCATTTTTAAAAATAGTGTATTTTTCTCTATATTCCCGTTTTTGCTTGGTGCTAGCTTTGCGTATTCCAGTTATGCTCTGCATCTAAACCAACTCTGTCAGGCTTACATGTGCCTGTAGCTACTGGCAGTATTAGTTCTGAATATTTTCATTTAAACTCTGGCTTCTTTCACTCATGCTATTAAAATGCTCAAAATTAGCTCATCACTTTAATTTTTGATTGTCACATGAATCAACTTCTTTGCATGCTTTTGCAATATGCTATTTTCCTGGTTCCTCAGATCCTTTTTTATACTATCGGGAAGTTACTCTTGTGAAGTGAAAATGCTTTCTTGGATGTCACCTGAATGTCAGAATCTGAACCAGGCAAAGCTGGATTTGACACAWATCCAGCCAGTGAAACAGTCCATCATCAGGTGAAGTAGAATCATCATTAAAAATTAAAGACTGGAGTTTTTTTTCCTTCCAAAGGCTACACTTGTTCAAGGAAACTATAAATCCTGTGGCTTGCCTGACACTGCAGGTCAGACCAGATGATCAGCATAGTTTTATTCTGGCATTCATACTTAAAAAYTTACAAATATCCGGGCAAACTGCAACCGCATCTGGTAGAGAGATGGTCAGACAAGATAAGGGAGTTGCTGCTTCTGATCTTAAATGCTTTGAATTCACCTACAGACCTGCTGAGACACCCACTTCTCCCACAGCAACTAGTAATGCAGCTGCTTTTACTTTGTTTTCTTTTTTATCTAAGCTCTGTTATAACTTTCAAAACTTTCCTGTTCAAAACTTTGTTAGAAAACTGGCCTAATACATCTTATACCACTTCACCTCCATCTTCCGGGTAACAGAGAGCCAGCGTTTTACCATGATTATTGTTGCATTAGTGTCTCCCCAGCTTCTGGCTCATGTAAATCAGAAGATGACTCACTCAGAGGAGTTTGTTCAGTGCTCCGGAGAAGAGAAGACGGTGCCAAGCTGAAGGCAGCTCTCAGACCAGCTCCTTAACGTGCTCAGTAGCGAGCGCTTCCTCTGAAGTCCCTGTGCTGGGGCCATGCAGCTTAACAGCCAGGATGGCTCTGTCCCCTCCTGCCACTGCCCCGTCTCCTGCCCGATGCTGCGCACATCATCTCGCCRGGCAGGGTGGCCGGAGGAAAGAGGATTTTTATGTCGTGGCCCATTGGATAGATTGCAACAGGAAAAAACCATGGGGTTGAACGAATCATGAACGTTTCAAGACACCATGAGCTGGAAAAACCCACAGGCTCTGCAGGGGAGGCAGAAGGAGCGGCAGCCGGCACAGCTGAATGCAGTGGTCCGAGGTGACCAGCAAGTCCCCCAGAGAAGGACCAGCCACCCCGCGGCACCGCACAGCAAGGGCGTGCAGACACACGGGAGGAAAACGCAGGCTGGAGCAGATGCCACCCCCCAACAGAAGGCACACTGGAAAGGTTTTATTTTTCCTTCAGAAAATCTATCAGGAAGCATAAAGCTAGTCTCAGAAAAGTTATTTTACTCTTTGACAAGCACACATGCAAAAAGGCAGTAAGAGATGCTGTGGACTGCCTTTCCAGAGTTTAAACCAAACTCAAAGCTGCCATCAGTCCCAGTTCCCCAATACTCTTCTCCCAGTTTGCCCAAGCCCTCCACTAAAACCAGCAGCATAATTCTTTATTCCTCTCTTTTTTTTTCCAGACTCCCACTCATTTTGCACAGTCAAAGTAAAACATGTAAAACCAGGCTTTGCCATAGGATGAAAACTGAAAAAGGAAGAATAAGTGAAAAAAAAAAAAAACCAACACAGAAACACAAATCCTTGCATACAAAACCCAGCAGAGTCCATGCCATCGTTTCTATTTATACTCACCAACATGTGAGCTGCACAGACCTCAGAAGAGCACTGCTGGGTGTGTATTCTCACCTTCCTTTAATTCCATCCATAACTCTGGGAAGATGAGAATATTACAAATCACAGCATGCTCAGCAGGCAAAGATACCCAAGCGTACAATACAGGATGAGTCGCCTTCACATGGAAGTCTTTTTCAAGGAAATAACTGGACACAAGTGTTTACCTGAGGTTTGGGATCAGCGTGCTGAGCAGCACGGTATTTATCTATGTGTACTGCAACGCCTATTTGCCTGGCTAATCCATCAGGTCCTCTTTCAACAGAGGAAAACATTAAAGGAAAAGCACTGAAAATTTTCACATTTCATCCAGTTTTTGCACTCTCTCAGCTGGCAATCGGTGTCCTGTTATAGATTTCTGAAAATTATTAACAAATATATAAAGAACACTAACAAACAGAGCAACCAGTGGCGTGCAGCCTTAGAGGTGTCAGTCATTCTTAAACCTTTACATGAAAGTGGCCATGAAGTGCCAAATTACCCTGTTTTACCCTCTGTCACACTTACTGAGGGAACGCAAACCTAAACCAGAACCGGTTCTTCAGCAATTTAATTATAAATATCATGTACAGCAGCCTGTAACGCACACCCAGAGACGGGCCGTTTGGTTTTTACTTACTTTATTTTTTAACTTTCTTTGTTTTTTAACTTTCTGCCAGTCCCTAATGGATACCTGGATACCCAGTTATCTCAGATCAGCTGGAGGAAGGTCATTGCTGGGAGTTTTCTGGCTGTCCCGCATGTAGAGGAATGACATGAGTGCGAGGTGTTTGGCCAGCATCTGCTCCACAGCTGCAGCCCCCATTTCCAGCTGAGGACACCGGAGGTATCTGTGCTCATACAAGAAGGGCTGGCACTTATTTGGGGTCACGGCATCGTTACTGGCATCTCTCCAGGCAGATCGTATGCAAACGACCAGCATTTACATGGAATTTGCATTAACGTTGAACTGAAAAGCTGCTTCGGAAGACACCTGTTTCCCAATTTTTGGCTTTTCCCAGTAACCAAACATCTCCAGGCTGGTTTATGTGAATGAAGGTTGCAGCTGGGTGTGATTCAGAGCTGCATGTCTGTATTTAGTATTGACTTAAGTGACTGTGAGCAAACTGCCCATCCCAGATCAAAACACCCTTATCTCCTGCCAGCGCCATTCCTTCTGTGTTTAAAGCAAAACCACACTTTGGAGTCGGGAATGGAGTTAAGCCAACGAGGGAGAGGACAATTTCACATTACTTTCTCCTACTGTTAGTGGAATTCCCAAAATTAAACCTCATGCCAACGAGTGCCCCACTGAGCCAGCCCCAGCAAACTCCCACTCCAGCCAGCCGGCACTTACCTGGCTCTGAACTAAATTCACTGCAAAGTCCCCAGAAACAATGTGACATGCCGTGCTCGGGCATTAATCCGTGGGACACAGCCAGTGGCGTGAAATTCCAGCACCGCACTGTAGATGCAGCTATTTCTGGAGCCCTTCTGGAGCCTGCAGAGAGGACAGTACCACCTTGGCAGTTGACCCACAAGATGGGTGAAGTTAAGAGATAAGGGGGTGAAGATACGCCAGCAGCAGCGCGGGATCGCCCGTTGCCGCTCCAGCTCTGAGAAGAGCTTCCTCTTTCTGACGTCATTTTAGTGTTACACTGAAAGACCAAAAAGCAAGCAGCTCATGGCCTTTTTTTTTTTTCTTCTTTTTTTAATAACTAGTTCATTTTTATTGTTTTAAAGGTAGGAAGAAGTGACTTTTTCTCTCAAAGCAGTGGAAAAAAAATTGTATAACATTCCTAATAATATTAAATGGAAAGGAAAAATCCCCTGCAGTTTTCAGAAAAGCAGGCAAAACTAGGACTCTGGCCAGCCACTCTCATCATCATTTTTAACAGATCTGTGCTGTGAGGGTATTCACACTACTTTAAAAGTGGGTGAACAGAGGTAGGGAAGTGAGGGGCTGCATGGTGATGGCAGAGGAAAAGGTGCTTCAGGATCACAAGTTCTGGCTCAAAACGCCCGGCCCCTGATACAGCGTGCTTATCCAGTATGAAACCACTTGGCTATTTCAAATTTGCTAAAATATCTTGACAGGGTAGCTCTGCTTTTCTTCTGCTGCCCATCTGGTCTGGGGGAGCCATGCACATACGGCATCCCGGTCCCGTGGGGGACGTGGCTGGCCCCAGGAGACTTTCTAATAATAAGTTGGGGAGGGAGCACACTCCTTCCCCATGATCGTCAAGCAAGATGGTTGTGGCATATTTAGGTGTCCAAATATTGGTTTTCTTGCAAACAACCCCCACTTGCATGGCCCCTCCGGGTGGGGGTCCCACCACTCACCCGCATTTCCTTGGGTGCATCTCACCCAGCCATCACATGCCATGGTGCACAGCTACTTATAGCCAGCTGGCTAATAATTTCATATAAATACTCAGCATCACATACGATGTTCACTGAAATGATACCCCTGGAGGGACTGCAGCCATGGGTAAGGCCATGTTGGAGCAGGTTTACTTCTGAAGAGACTGTGGCTCATAGATAAGGCTCCATTTGGAGCAGGTACTCCCCTAAGGGACTGCAGTCTGTAGATAAATCCAAGCTGGAGCAGGGGCAAGGGGAGGAGTTCATTGCAATGTTAAACCCTATGGTCTGGTCCARAGGSACCAGGGGTRGAGATTGTAATGGAAATACCTTTAAATTGTTGTAACCCATGATTTGAGTTGCATGTTATTGGAATTACTATAGCAGGAACCACCTGAGCCAATGGAGGACAAGCCTTACAAGAAGCAAGTGCAGCAGTGACCCGACCTGAGCTGGCTTTGGTGCCCAATAACTCCACGCAACACACCACCTCTCCTGATCTGAGTGACCACCATAACAGATGGAGCCCAAAGTCATGGACTAAATGAACTCAATGGACATTTTGTGGACATTTCTGGACAGAAACTAAGGGAATGATATCTGTGTATTACATCAAAGGATGGGGAGCAGGGGGTAGTTAATGAGGATGTATTGGATAGCGTGGGACCTGAGCATGACGTAAATGGTATGGAATAAGGGGTGGAGAATGTGCTGGGTTTGGCTGGGGTAGAGTTAATTTTCTTCATAGTAGGGGCTATGTTTTGGATTTGTGCTGAAAACAGTGTTGATAACACAGGGATGTTTCCGTTACTGCTGAGCAGTGCTTACACAGAGTCAAGGCCTTTTCTGCTCCTCACCCCACCCCACCAGCRAGGAGGCTGGGGGGCACAAGAAGTTGGGAGGGGGCACAGCCGGGACAGCTGACCCCAACTGGCCAAAGGGATATTCCACACCATATGGTGTCATGCTCAGCATTTAAAGCTGGGGGAAGAAGAAGGAAAGGGGGGACGTTCAGAGTGATGGCGTTTGTCTTCCCAAGTAACCGTTCCGCGTGAGGGAGCCCTGCTTTCCTGGAGATGGCTGAACACCTGCCTGCCCATGGGAAGTAGTGAATGAACTCCTTGTTTTGCTCTGCTTGCGCACGCGGCTTTTGCTTTGCCTATTAAACTGTCTTTATCTCGACCCATGAGTTTTCTCACTTTTACCCTTCCGATTCTCTCCCCCATCCCACCGGGGGGGAGTGAGCGAGCGGCTGGGTGGTGCGTAGTTTCCGGCTGGGGTTAAACCGTGACAGCACCCCAAGTCCCACTGCATTTTTAAAGCACTGAAGAAATGATGCTGCTCGTTGCCCAACTCCTTTGGCTTGCTGGAAACCAAGCCTAACCTTTCTGCACTGCAAATGCCAGCCTCGGACCTTTTAAGCTGCTGCTGATGTACTCCACTATCTGCTTTTCGGGAGGCTCCTCGTGACTCCAGACAGAGTCCTGAGCATTCAGTGTTTTGAAAAACAGACTTTAGAAGGATGTCATAAAAGAACACCTTTGATTTCTGATTGCAAAAACCAGAGATCACTTCAGGAGATTACAGCCCCTGTGCACATAGGTTTGTTTAGGGTGGTACCGCTAGTAATGAATTTACTGACTGAGACAGTGCTCGCACAGCGATAGTCTGGGCAAGGAGTGGTTTTAATTAGGAGTGCTAAGGCTTGTTAAGTGACCAACTATGGTACTGAGTCACATCACATGAAACGGTATGGAGTCTGCTTAGGGCCATGGAGTTAAGTCCTTCCTCTTAAAATCTTTCCTAAGACTGTTCCCCTGGGAGGAGGAAGCCAGCGAGGCGCTTGGCATTGCAGCACGCCGTCCAAGCGGGTACCACAAACATGTCTGACCAGAGGCTAAAGAAGAGGATTTTGTACACTCCTAAGAACAGACATGCTGAAATATTACTTTAGTGGAGACACACGGCTGAGGACGGCATTTCTTCCATTCTCATGCAGTCCCTAAAACCCTTCGTTTGACACCGGCCAGCCCTTTAAACACCCTGCTTTTGCTTGGGATTTTGTAGTTCTATATAAGTGGAAGCAGTGCCTTCAGACAGTGACCTTACGATGCTCTCCCCCCGACTTTGCACGGAGCTCTGAACGAGCAGAGGCTGTGCTGAGACGGATGCAGAACGGCAGCGGCAGGACCTGCCTCTCCCCGTCCAYCCTCCCCTCCCGCCCAGCCTGCCCGCGCTGGGCAGCTTGCTCCAGGAGGTCTCGTCCCTTCTTCGCTCATCGCTGCGAAGGAAGGAGGAAGCCTTTCGAAAGCTGCGACAGAGCCGGAGGGCCTCGGTTCCTGGTTTGGGGGAAGATAAGATGTCTTCTGGGAATTGTAGTTCTCGGGAAACAGGAATTTGCAGCCTTCCTCGAAAGGAGAGCCAGGAAAGCCAGCAGCCTGCAACCGTTTCCATTGCTCCGGTACAAGGGAAAATGTGTTGAAATTAAGAGAGGGAAATTTTTATAGGCAACTCCRCTTGGAAATTAGCAGACTGCAGTAGGAAAACTCAAATGCGCTTAGGAGAATTAGACACCAAGGAAGAAACTCTTTTTGCCTTGACGAGAATCGGAAAGGGGTGGTATTTCTTGGACTCTGCAGTCAAAGGGAAACTAGCCTCGGGGTTCACTAGGAAGTATAAAGGCTGTTTGAGGAGAGAGCGTTGGCTGGCCAGAGAACCAGGCACAGCTAAGGCCTCGTGGCTTAAGGGGGATGAAAATATCCTGGCAGAGTTGAAGAAAGCAGCTTYGCAAAAAGGAGATGGAGAGTTTGGACCCCAACCTCCACCTGCCCGGCGGCGGCGAAGAGCTCCTCTGCCTGCTGCTTTCGCCTAAGGATGAGGCTTCGGGGCAATGCGTGCTGCAGAGCTGTCAAACAGAAACTGCAGATACTGCTAAAACAAGAACCTGTTGGTACGAATTAAGAATTACTGACAAAAAGGGTACAGCAGTTGTTTGTGGTTTACATAAGTTACCGCAGTGTTTGTACGCTGACAGAGGCGGAGGAAGTGTTTCTAGGGACGACTGTGAAGAACTGAACACAGCACAGGAGTCAGGCTGATAAATCAAAGAGCGGACACTACGTTTGCCCAAAGCTTCAAATCTTATGTTTGGGAAAATGGTGTATATTCTTATTCTGGAAAAGACTATTATGTCCTTGTTTGTAAGAAGAAATGCTGTCCTCTGGCTATGCAAAATTCAGTACAATACGTTCTCTGGAAAGTCTGAACGCATTACCTGAAAGTCAGTGGGTGAATAACCACCTTTCATTACCTTGCTCAAACTCACCTGCACAGCCACCAGMCCTGCCAACCCACACCCTTTGGTCCATGCCTGGTCTTGGCCCTGTGCTATACAGATCCCAGCAGGACTGGGCTCTTGCTGGAAAGCCGTACTTATGTGCAAGCAACTCAGCTGCGGAGGTCTCGGTTTCGTTACCAACCTCGGTTAGCGTGTGGCTGCTGCAGCGCATCCTCTGCAGCCTCTCCGCGCTTGGTTAGAGGGTTCTAAGGGCTTGAGAAACTGCCATTACTTACCCCGCTCTCCTGGTTTGGGGTACAGCATCAACAGGAGCATTGCACTTACAAACTGAACACTAAATAACTGGAAATAATAACCAGTGAAGACATTTATGAGCTGAGTGGGGCCCTAGGACAATAAAGAGTGGTTGATGGTAGCTCATTCATTACCGCCTGCACATATTGGCAGTCAGAATCACAGCCTTACAAAGACCTCTTAGACATTATTTTCCACTTTTACAAATTTACTTAGCTCTTTTTCCCTCAAGCAGCACAATACAAAAATATTTTTCCAGGTAATATAGCCATTTTCTAGTTAAAGAGGTGGAGAGAATGTTAAAGCAAAAAAGCATGCCTAAATTAAAACTGTTCTCATTTTCTACATGCACACTTTGGCAATTGCTTCTCCTCTGAGAGGAACAATCTTCTTGTTTAGCGCTGTAATTCATGGGCTTCTAAACCAGAATGCTGATGGATGAATTCTTGAAAGATGGAGTTTAATCTGAATCCCCACGTCTTTTGCTGGATCTACCAGGCTGGCATAGGTTTAGAGGGTAACAGTCATATTTTCTTTCTCAAAAATAAGCTGTTGTGATCTCYGGTCCTCCTTCCCCACAGCTGGCACGTTCGCAGGGCTCTTGCATTTTTGGGAGGGGGACATTCTGCATTATAGGAGAGCGCCAAACAAAACTGTAAGGAAAGGATCAGAAGAAGGAGGAGCAATATGATAACAACACATAGCCCAGAAGCACCTCCTGATCAAACCATCCCTTTTCTTTCTCCAGAAATCAGAGCTGGCCGCAAAGGGTTTGGGCTGAAGCAGCAGCCGAGAGGGGCAAGGCGAGGCAGGGGCAGCAGCTCTGAGCACCCCGGTTAAGCTGCTGTTGAAATCACGGCTTTGGGATGGCTGTAGCCAACCCCGGCGTGTTCCCTGATAACGAACCCAAGGCACAGATAGCAGTGCACTGYGCAGCCCGGAGCACCCCGTTCAAGGTCTGGGTTTGAGCCCGGAAAGCCGTCCGTTCGTGTTGGTATGTGTTGATTTCTGCATGAAGGTAATCTTTGTGCTGTTAATGCAGCCCAGCGTCTGGTTTCCAGAACAACCTGGTAACGGAGTTATTATTTTTCTTAATTGTACTATCCAAATAGAAACTTATAGACCTGATTTTCTGCTGTKAGGAAGCAGAAAATTAATCATACCAGCGTACAAATGACAAGATTGACAAGACTCTGCTATTGTACCAGCAGTTCAGCCTGTCTTTCCCAGAAAGAAAATGTTTCACATATCCCATGACACCATCCCGCCATGTAGTTTTGCTGGGGTCCTGAATTTCCGAACACTGTGGTATCTGCCCCCAGTTTGTGGTGAATAAAGTGATGTTGACTGATCAGTTATTCAGTCTATCATCTCGGTGGTAGCATTAATTCCTTCCCCGTTCAGTGGTGTAATATTTTATGTGCAAAATGCATCTGAGGCTCAGTAAGCCTTACTAGCCTTACCTCTGAGCCTTACTAAATCCTTACCAGGATTTGGGAAAACCAGTGTTTGTAGAGAGGGTACCTCCTGCACTGAGCTGCTGGTGAAGAGGCAGATGAAGAACCACCCTCGAATCCACGAGCTCGAACCGGCTCCTCTCCAAAACAGCCCTTCTCTGCCATGTCCAGAAGGTGCTGAGCAAGAGTCGTCGTTCAGATGCTGGAGATGCTCAACAGAGATGCTCCTCAGATGAGCTGATAGCTCTGTGCAGCTCTGCTGCAAGGGGTCTATGGTGCAAGAAGACAGATATGGCCGTTAAAGCTGACCTCCTGAGCACATAGCTTACCTCTTCGTCCTACAAGCTGGACTGAAGCTTGTCTTTCACAGCAACACCTCATCTGGGTTTAAGGACTCCAGGTGAAAATGGTTCCATCGTCCTTGCTCAGAAACCGCTCTCCCTAATTACCCTTTCACCTAGGATAATTAGGCTTTCAAAGCTGAATATTTCTATTTCAGCCTTTCCTGTGGGATCTTGTTGCCACTTCCCCAGCAATACAGCAATGCACTTCTGCCATCGGGTATCTTTTTCATACATGGGGGCCTGGAAAACCTGCTCATACCTGCTGTCCCATCAGCGGGCTGCATTTGTGAACGAATCGTTCTTCTGTTGAACGCATCGTTCATTGCATGTAATTCAAGGGGAAGGTTGTTTAAACTGAAAGCGTGGAAGTGCCCTGTTGGACCACTGGATGCAGGGCGAGGAGGACCAAGCAATAGGACACCCACCCGCAGCTCACCCCATGGGTGCTACATCACCTCCATCCCGGRGACACCCTGGGTTTGCCCTCCAGCGGTGTGGGGACAGAGAGCACGCGGGCACATTTGCCTTATACAATAAAAGAATCGCCAAAAGGCTCCGGCTTTGTCTTTCTTTGGTAAAAAAGGCAGCCAGAGAATTGCCCTCTCCCACGAGCCCCAGCTCTCAGCCTATGAGATAATATAGGCTGGCCTTTTCTTTGCAGCTGTATTGTTTTAGTGCTTGGAAAATAGCAGCAGGCTGAGCAATGAGTCATCTGTCACTAGATGGGGTTAAAGTAATTTCCGTTTTCTGTTGCCATGGGGAAATCAACGTCCTAAGATTTGTCCTTTCTCCCACTCAAACATGTGGGAGTAGAAAGCCTGAAACCCAGCAGGGCTAAACAGTTTTTTTAATTTTTTATATTCCCCCCCCCCTTATAAACAAACTTCACTCCGTGGCCTTGCAGCTGTCAGTCTGTTCCCGGAATCGCCCGGTTAACAATGTCATTCCCCTTGGATTGCAAAAAATCCAGAAGCAGAGTTTAAGTAAATATTTGACATTCATATAGGAGTTGCTTCATGTTATCACTTATAAGAGTCTCTGTTGCTTGTAAAGTTTTATGTGTACATTTGAGGTTATAAACTTGATATTACACAAACAAAAGTGAAACTTCAAAAAAAGGTAAATTAAAGTAGCAGCTCACCCAAYGTTCACAATACAGTGAATAACAGGAACAGGAAAGAGGAAATGGCAGTAATACCGTTTAAAAGCCTCGCTAATGTATAGCTTATATGAGTAGCAGCATAGCAACATCTAGTGTTGATCAGGGATATAGCTGAAAGTTATCGTCATACTTCATTAATGGCAGTGTGATGAAATCTGCAGGCAGGGAACTGGCTTTTCCCGGACCACCACACCACTACCCAGCCACAACCTCAGCTCCTTCTCCCGTGTGTTTCATAACATGTCATTTTTTTCATGCTCCGTGCCACTGCCTTCGTTAGCTTTGCAGAAGTGCAATCACCTGGTAATGCTCTCAGTCTGTCTAGATGGTTATGAAAATTATTGTGGTTATATTTAAGAACCGACAGGTTTAAATGCGATTCAGTGCAACGGTGGCCAAAACTTTTAGCATCTGAACTGATATTAAGAAAGCAATTTCTACCTGACAGCTGATCACGTTACAACTGTATCGTAAAACCCAGGACCAATTAAAACATTGCTGTCGAATGGGTAGAGTGCTCAGAATTACTCCTTTCCCTAGAAATGAGCATGCAGTGTAAGGTTGCAATGCTGAGGGGGTACGTCAGAGAAGGCTGTGGTTTCGCTCTCCTCTATCACCCCGTGACGCAGGGATTACTGTATTATGCGCAGTTTAAGACCATCTACGGGAAAATTGATTGAGGCGCATTTGGAATCTATCACCATATCCCATGTAGACACTTCATTTAAAAGACACCTGATGCTCAAAGTTCCTTGCTACTTAGCTCCTTTGTAGGTGTACATTATGGATTAACGTTAGTTTAGTTTTGATTAGTTAAGAACTGAACTAATTAGTTGAGTTAAGTTTAACTAAACTGATCAAGTTTAACTTAACATTAGTTTGGTTTTTTGGTTTAGGTTTAATTATTTTTAATGGCTTCGTTAAACTCTCGCAGTTTTTTTCATATAAGCAAACCCTTATATCAGGGCTCACTGAGGACTATTTAAATAAAATAATTAGTCTCCTTAGATTACAGCTCCTATTACATGGGGTTTGCTTCATCTTCAGTAAAATAACATCCTTTGGGTTTTCTCAAACAAAACAAAATTAATGAATGGCTGCTTTCCAAATCCAGCTCTGTCTTGCAACACCCTGTGAACAGATTTTTTGCCACGTTTAAGTTTATTACATGATCTAATTAGCATGACTGTATAGGTGCACGGAATGCACTGGGGGAGAGGAAAAATACAAGTGTACAAAACGCTGTTATATAATTTGCTATGGGGACACACTTATTAAAGACAAAGACCTGGATCACTCTCCGGATGCTTTTCAGCAGGATTTTGGGAACGAGCAGTTGGGCAAGGGAGAAGAAAGGACATTCAACTCTATAGCAGAGGAAATGGTAAGAGCAGGAAAGACTGAATGCCACCTGATTTTTGTGACTTAAAAATACAATTACAATTTTAAAAAGGTATTAATTCTATACTCACGTTTGTTGCTTTTATCTCCAGATAAAACAAGTCAGTAAAATTCAATGCATGACTCAAAGCGAGGACTGCAAACTTGTCAGCTACACTGTGAGGCTTGCTCTTCATCAGGGAATGAAATACAACTTCTAATTAATAGCAAGAAAATACGGATTGTTAACCACTCCGGCCATGGGAAAGGCATTAGGGTGTCTATTGGAAACATGCAGCCAGAACAGAGATCAGAGCTCTGCTTCATGTTATTAAGACATTCACACCGCCCTAACTAAATTAAATGGGAAGCTAAGTAATATAAAGCCATCGGGCTCTCTTTCTTCCTTCTGCGTGCATGAAATGACATTTTAAAGTTACRTGTGATCTTTCAGAGCCTTTAAAGGGGTCAGGCACTAGGCACATCTGGCATGCCGATCTTCTCATTCAGGGACATGAAGTCATCCTCCGATTTGYGTTCCTGAGTCAAGAACGTGTAATTTTCCATGTGTCACTTCACTGACTTGCACATCGAACAGAGATTAATATTAATTTCATAGAAGATTGGGCACATTTAAGAAAATCGCAAGCCCTGCTAATTGTGTTTTAATTAAACTAGAAGTGGAATAGTGTTTGATAAAGAGGGCTGATGTTACTTGAATAAACATGCTCCACGCAGCCTGCTGCGCTACGCCATAAATCAGTTCAGTGCCGAATCCCACCCGACGGGGTGAATTAGGTATGATAGGATCTTCAAAGGCATAAGTTCAATGGTAAAATTACCACTTCTTAAAATTGCCACTCTGCTTTCCCCCGCCGTGCGGCGGGGATGTTGTCATTGCAGCGGCCTGAGGAGCCATTGCCATGCAAGCTGGTGTAACCCCGAAGCGTGACTCCTTTAGGAGGATCGGGAYGTGCCCTGGGGCACGTGGTGGTACCCAGTGCCACCCTGGCTGGTGGCAGCACTCCAGCCAGGGGGACCGAGGGACAGACGACCACAGGTCTGAAATGAGCCTGATGGTTATCAGCAGTGTGCCTGGGGGATTGCATATGATAAAGTACACAACACAATTGCTCTGGCTCTTGCAATCAAAATATTTGCTGTGGCAGGTAGGGAGAAACAGGGCTCCAGCCTGATGAGCAGTGGGAGGCACCCAGCCCTAATCCCTTTGAAATCAAAGGCCTTTCCCCCACCGTGCCCAGGAACAGATCCTAGGAGTGACCTCCAGCCTCCAAAGCACCTCTCAAAGCTCTCAGTGACCTTATCTTTCACATTTGGAGCAATCAAAGACACCAACAGCATTASCTATACTATACACTAGATTTCAAGTCACAGATTAGAGCCTCTTCCCTCTAAATTTCCCTGCTACAAACACGTTACATCAACAATAACTCTCCCTGGGGAGAAGGTGGTCCTGCTCTGGAGGATGCATCCGTGTCCCACAGATGCTGCTGGCACTGAGGGTGCTGGTTTCATTCTGGCTGCGATGGGCAGGTCAGCGTTGGAAACAACAACCCCAGTTGCTGTCAGCAAGTTTCTGGCTCGCTCTGCACCGGGAAGCGGTCTGTCCTCTTGGGAAGACGGATGAAGGAGTAATTCAGAAATCACAGGATGGGCTTTCTGCAGCTGAAAGTGAAGGGCAACGAGTCTGGAAAAAGAAAGCATATTCCTGGGGGTGAAGGGGCCTTATTTACTACACTGTAAAACCTTCTGTTTCTGTAGGAACATCTGAAGATAAACAGAATAGTGCTTCATCGTGCCAGGTAAACAGCTCTCACATGCCATGGCTACGGTCTCTAAGGAGCTTCTGTTTATTATGAACTGTCTCTGCCTCGGCTTTAGCTACCAACCCTCGCTGTRAATCCAGCAGGGAGAGGCTCACAATGAAAGTGAAGAACTTGTATGAAGTTTACAGAGGGATACTTATTACCTTTGGCATTATAAGCATTTTTTTCCAGAACTTTTGCTTTTTTCCCTGTTTTTTCTTATAAGCCCTGGTTCGTTGGACGGAGTGTTTGCCTCACCAGTCCCATTTGGAATGGAGCTTTGGTAGGCAGAACAAAAGTGTTATCAAAGGAAAGATGTTACTGATGCTACAGAGACTTTAGAGAGTCACCTATGTCTGAATTATTTATTTCCTAGCTCCTGTGAACTCTCTTTAAACAGAGAAATGCTTGGAATTACATGAAACTAAAGCGATAGGCTCCCTAGAGGCTCTTGATAAGATTTAAATTTGCAGTAAGTATTGGTGTCTTGGTTATCATGACCTGCCGATTTTTAATTTCCCTTTACAGAAGAAACCCAAACTTCTTTGTTCTGAACCAAATTTGGATTGTTAAAAGGTTATAAATCTAAATTAACATCCCCAGGGCTATGCTGGTGTAATTGAGATCACCAATTCTTTGGTCCATTTCCTAAGCTTTTGCATTTCCAAAGGGATGTTGTGAGTGAGTGATGCAATGAGACAAGTACAACAAGCTTTACAGAGTAAAAGCTCAGGTAGGCACACGGCCGTGAAATCCTCATCTTCCTCACTGAGAGCCGGATGCACGCCTGGTGCCTCCTCAGGGAAACCGGCTGGTTGCACAACGTAAAAGCCGATGAGGTTTTTTGGGACGAGGTCCTGTAGCTGCGAGGGTTAAGAGGTGCTGGTGGCCCTGTGGCAGCCGGTGAAGCACTGAGGAAGCCGCGTCAAAAGGGGGGTTGGAGGAAGGGTGAGTCTTCTTCCCCTCACCSCAGTGGTTGGAGGGGAAGATCTCCAGGAGACTCCTACCTTTGGTTTTCCAGTGGACTTGGTAGTATTCTTGTGATTTAGATGGTAATGATTTAGCCATGGGGTTTTATACCCATGTATTCCCACCGCATGGCTAGTAAACCACGTGCCAGTTTGTTCTTTTCTTTTTAATCCAAAAAGAGAGAGAAAATAAAGAGTTTTTTCATGGCACTGTCATTTCTGATGTCTTCATACCAAGGATTTGACTACAGTACTTTATGGCTTTCCTACCCTTCCATCAACCTTGGGATGTTTATTTTTCTTCAAACAGAGCTGTTTGCAGCATGCTAACAAGAACTGAAGATCTTTTAACACTGCTATTTGTTTACTGAGGACATCAAAGCCTTTTTTTTCCACAAGCTTTCTTTCAGTCGGTACAATCTGCAAACAGCCATGCAAACCCAAGGTGTGCTTTGTGTAGAGCAAAATAAAACCACAGAGCACTGAAGATACAGATATTTTCTTATCTGAGATTCTAAATTTAGCTCTGCTTCATCTCTCATTCCTCAGCTTCTCAAACTATTTGTTCCTAACTGAGAGCCCTGCAGTTTCAGCAGACCTTCCTATTGCCTTCAGCTTCAGGTTGGGTGGAAGAATACGACTGAAAACGTGGACAGTGGCAGTGATAGCAGCTAATCTAAACCAAATATTTTGTAACATCTATGAGCAGATGCATTTCCTTGTTTCACTTTGACAGTCGAGATGCTATACCATGCGAATAGAGAGCAGTGCTCTGCATTTTTTGCATCAGGTCCTCTGAGCTTTCGGTTCAGACCCAGGCTGTGGGTGCTGGGCAGTACGCAGTGGAGGAAATGACAGATGTTGGCAGCAAATTAAATAACAAGATCTGCTTAAAATAATGTCCTAAGAAATACTGGGGCATCCTTTTTTATGGATTTCCTAGATGTGTTGAGGCTATTTTAAGGCCAATTGAACTCCCACTCCTTACAGTATAAACAGGATTATTCGTCRTCTGGAACATAAGGCAGCGTAAATGTCACCATTTGTGTATCATTGGTATTTCCAGTCATACTTCAAGTATTGCCTCACCGCAAACGTGTATCCCACTGTTCAGAGCCTAGCAGCAGTCTTCAGAGAGCATTAAGCGTTGGTAGTGCATCACAGGAAGGTTCTCCATGGAGAACAGCCTAAAGTCTCTCCATGGAGGAGGACCTATTAGAGTGGTACCAACAGACCAGCTCCCTCAGGAGCTATTCAACAGTTGGCTGTGGTATGGACAACGGGGAAGACGAGGGCAACAAGGAGGGAGGACAGCACAAGGACTGACTGATAGGGGTTTTATTCCACAAGGAAGCAACTCACCCTAAGCTGCATTGGCTGAAGGTTACAGAGCAGGCAAATGCCCGAGGCTTTCCAGGAAACGGGAAGCGCGATGTGCAAGGTCAGTGAGGGTCAGTAATGCAGATCTGCATGGACAAAGTACAGGTAATGAGAAATGCTGACTACATCTGTTGGGGAGGGACGGTACGTTAAGGGCATTTTCAGCAACATACATCTTTTAATCACCTGGTTGTGGGTGTAGTTCGCCCTGTCACAGCAGGGGAAGTCATGCTGCATGACCCGGTGCTCATGGCAGCGTTGGAGACCTGGCACAAGGCAGGTGGAGGAGACCCATGCAGGAGGGGCTGGGTGGTGAGAGGATGTGCTGTTCAGCAGCTCTTAACCCTGAAAACACCAAGAGGAGATGCAAGGGGCAAGCAGTACAAACCTTTCCCATCTCACTAGCTTTAAACCAGACAAGCAGTGCTGGTACAACAGGGTGCAGCCAGAGAGGCTGCAAGTCTGTGGGACACAATGGTTTTGGCCGCTTCCCTTGACTTTGGGTGCTGCTGAGCTTAGATATAACATCTGGCTCAGCAAGGCAGGGCTCAGCCTCCCAGGGGTGAGGGAGAAAAGGAGCAACTGTTCCCTGGTCCCAGGGTCCCCATGGGTTGGGAGCAGGGACATGATCCCATCAGTGACGCAGCCAGGCTGCCCCTCCAGTCCCAGCACTCAGGTGACTCCTGCAGAGCACTTTCAGAGTCTTGCCTTAAGAAATAAAACAAAATGGCAGACCCTAAAAAAAAAAAAAAAAGTTTTAAGCACATCCAACTCTGGGATAGAGCGTAAAATTTCTTGCCAGAGAATTTAAAACAAACTGGAAACTGATCATCTACTCGTTTAAATGATGTGCCTGGAGCCAAACCAGCAAGGCTGAATAATCTCTGCATTGCTTTCATCCTTCTTCAATTTTTTCTTTGTTCCATCAGCCACATGTGCGTTAAGTGTAAATTGAAGGGCTCTTAGCTGGAAAAGCAGATTGTGAAAAGGGCTTGGCCCTCATCTTATAATTCAGCTTCAGTATTACAATTACTCTTAATAGCACTCTTATTTTGTTGTATTATTTATTCTGGCTAGAACCCTCTAGGATCCCTTGAAGGCTTTTTTTTTTCTGGTGGATTTAGCCAACATCCACTCATGAATCCAGATGTTTCTGCTTTTATCCACGGGAATTTTATGGTATGGATATGCCAAGATTATAACTTCAGGCTCAGCCTCAAGACAAGTATTTTTCAAATTCCCTAAATCAAAAATGGAAAGTGCCATGAAAAACCTGGGCCTTACTGCATTTAGCATGCCAGAATGGAAATCAAACCGCAGGACAATATTGCTCAAGGTTCTGGATCTGTGTTGATACAGTCTCCTACGTCGCACCAGAAATTACAGCCCAGATCGTGCTATTTTCCGTGTCTTCGGACACAGACTCTTGCCTTTAGCACATCTTCTGCTCTTCTTTCCGTTCACCAGCCTGAAGTTAGGAGCAAAGATACATGTGGGTCCAAGATGCTTACACTGGAAAAAAGATTACTCACTGCAAGCCAGAGTTACTGCTGGTGTATTTAAATGAATGAAAATGTGCCTGTGTATGTCAGCTCCCCATCATCAACACAGATACCCTCCCAGTCAAAATTGGTTCTGAAATAAGGACAATGTACCCAATGACGAAATGTACCCTGCCCTGATGGGGACCTGGTGAATAATGCAAGTGTCTGCTGTGCCTTTGACAGCACTTTGGAAGAATAACCAAACCCAAGCTCATTCCTTGTCCAGAGTGACGAAAGGAGCATGAAGCAGACACTAAAATAACCTTAATAACCTTCCTTTCTGTGCTGCCTGGGGTTTCCTTCAGGCGCTCTCATTGCTGGTGTCCTGGGTTTCTTCCCTGCTCGCCGTTTGTCAGCAGGAGAGTCCTGATGGAAGTCACTATGCAGTGGTGGTCAGTGCCAGCATGGTGGCTTGGCCGGTGTCCCCCGTTGGGGATGGCTGTGTCCTTYCAAGTACCCCAAGGTCGCCCAGGAGCACGAGAATAACAAATGCAGGAGATGCACAGAGCAGTTTTCATTGGCCTTTTGGCAACAAACAGTAACCATCATCTGTCTGTGGCCATGCTGTGCACAAAAAGGATGCGATGTTATGCCTGCATCCACAAAAGGTGAATTTTAACTTTTCCTCCAGGACGCTCCCGACTGGCCTTGAATGCACACCGGCAGGGCCCTGCTCCTGCCTCTGCTGTGCACGATCCAACCCCTTTTAAAGCCACTCTCTGTGCACTGGACCAGGGAGAAACACAGAGCAGTTATTCCAGCCTGGTAGAGAAGAGCCCGTTCCCCTCCCCAGGAGGCTYATGCTCCGCAGCTAGTTATTGCTTGCTCTAATAGCCTTAGTTCTTTACCTGCAGAGTTCCTGGATCAAAGGAAATGTAAATTATTCCTAAAAGCTCTTCTAAGGCTTCCCCCAGCATGGAAAAGCCTCTCAGCTGGCACAAAGGATGGAGCTGGCTCCACAGCAAACCCCTCCAGGGCAGGGACGYGCCAGGACAAGAAGGAGGCACGAGAGCCGGGGAGCAGAGGGCTGAGCACCCAGCTCGTGCTCGTGCCAGCTCGAGCAGCAAAGCTTTCCACCCACCTACCCCAGAGCTGAGCTCAGCCACCTGGAAATCCCGCTGCGTGGAGCTGCTGAGGGCAGGGGTAGGTGGTAACTCAGGGCAAGGTGSCATCAGTCGGGGTGACGCGTCCAGGAGTCTCTATGGTGTCACACGCAGGAGGTGGCAAGGGAATGGCCAGAGGCATCTGGACGATGCACTCGAAGAGGAAAGCACTTTTCTTGCTAATATTGTGGATCAAATGTGCTGTGCAGGGCTTACAGAGGKTGGACATTAAATATCCCACCAGTACCAGTAGTTCTGCCAGTTCCTATCACAGTTGCTGTTTTATAATGAGGAACTTTGTTAGTATCAAGTATGCAGTTTAACTTTTAAAGGCCACCCACTGTACTTATCTGCTACATGACAAACTGCATAAGTAAACCTGTTCCAATTTATCCTTCTAGTATTTTTAGTAAAATATGGTTTCAATGACTTTGTCTTCCCTGTAAAAAAAAAAAAAAATCCACATTTTTCTTTAATAAGTTCATGACATTCAAGCTACTAATTTTCCTTACCATCACATCCCTTTTTGGACACAGAATAAAGGAGATTGAATATAAAAAACAGGTTTTTTGTTTTTTTCCAAGTTGGAAATGAAGAAATACAAAAATACTGAGCTCTTTAGTTTTAAAGTTTTTTAAAAAAATTCTCTCAGCAGGTCAGACAAGTGATAAAATGCTTTTGTCTCCATTTCAGTGGGAGGCTAGTTTCGCCTTCGGCATACTGAGCATCACGGGCGCCTCAGTGCAATTTGCTGCTGCCATTGCATCTCCTCTCCTTGGCCCGTACTGCTACTGCTCGCTTGCTGGGATCACTGGGACCAGCTACCTGGGTTACGCAGTCCTGTTCCCCTTTCCCTACACTGACTTCCCAAACCTCTGCAAAGACCCATCGCGTTATGAGTGGTACCACCTCACCCTGCAAATACTAGACCCGTGCTTGAGTTTGGCTATATTCTGTGCATTTTTGTGATGACTTTTGTGAGACTGCTCCTGTTTGGACATTTAAACATGAGCATCGGTCACGGCGGGGAAGGTGGATTGCTGCCTGTAATGCCGTAATGGCAGCCAGGAGGGCAGCATGGCTGTGCAAGGACAGACAGATCCTGCATGCACTCACGCTGCATTTGTGCTTCAGTAGTGCCCCTGAAGCCATGTGCATCATTCCAGGTTTAAATCACTTTACTAAATAGTAATTTGGCCCTTTAGTTGAAATGGTACTGGGATGTAAAGGGTACAAAGGGACAGATCTTTAACATACATAGCCTGGGCCTCTGAATATAAAGGCTGGGCAAAATTTTATGGAAATTATACAATTTGCTTTTGACATTACAGAAAGCAGGACCTGAAGATTTGCCTTTCTGCTCTTCCTTACGACTCTGAATGCTGCACTGCCATTAATGCACAGAGCCGTTAAAACCTGTGTAGACATAGATCTATTACCTGACCTGCAAGAACTGTCAAAAATAACTACCATCCAGCACGTATCATCTCTGCCTCAGGTAGAGCCTTAGGCAGCAGCACCTCGATGGTGTGGGAGGATGAGAAGTGAGGGCAGGAGCAGTATGAGGAGGAAGAACAGGCCTTTGGGCGACCCAGAGCACAGCCAGAGCCCAAGCACGGCGCTCCCGACCGGCTTCCACATGAGGCAGAGCATCAATTTCCAGCCCCGACGTACCTCCAGCCACACGCCTCGGAGGACTCACTGCTGGTTCAGACATTTGCAACTTTCGCTGTGCTGAGGAAAATCTCACCTTCCGTGCATCCGATCCCTTGGATTTTTTTTTCTTCCCTTTAACCTTTGTTTGGAGCCAGTCTTGAATCCACAGAAATAATGGTGTTTCCATGACAACAGCCCAGCAGTGGACTCCTCCGGGGCATCTGAAGAATCAAAACACGACCAGTGCTTCCTCCTGCTCCAGCATCACACCCCGTGGTGCCACAGCCCCATCCTATCACCTCTCCTCCCTCCTCTTGTGCTGAAGTAGACGGCAAGCTACTTTGGGCCAAGCTCTGTCTGCTTTGGTACTATTGGCATTTACTGAATGGTGGGTCACGCTGCATAAGTGATGTACGAATGGGTATCAGACCATGATATCAGCTTATGGGAGGGGTAGAAAGACCAAGAGGGTCTGCAGTCTAAAGGACTGGACAGCTGTTGGATTTTGCAATCCCCTAAGCTTTATTAATAAGATTCATAATTTTCATGCCCTCCCTGGTATTTCACAGAGGATATGAAATGATCCTTTGTTATTCACAGTCACTGTTTTGCTTCCAATACACAGCATTTCTCCTGCCCCGCTTCAAAGCCCTGCAACTGCTGAACCCTCAGCTCCCAACCCAGCAAAGCATGCAAAGGGCCCCACCGAGACCAGAAGCATCTCCAGAGGCGTCCTCTCCTCGAGCAGGGCAGGATATCGGCCCTTTGCAGAATCAGGTCCCGCTTGCCCAAGCATTTTCTCCCGCGGGCGGCACAGCCGGTACCTTGCCCAGAGACCAGCTCCAACCGACCGCCCGATTGATCCGCCACTTTTGAGGCCGTTCCAAAACCCCATCCCTTCCCTGCAGCACTTCTGTCTGCCCTCAGACCAAGATTTATGAGGGTTATCCATGGATGCGGTTGCAAGAAAAGTCCAAAAGCTTTTGTTGCAATGCCACAAGCAGCACTAAAACAGCAAAATGCTCTTTGCATACCTGATCCTCACTGAAGGGTTACGAGCAGGACACCCAAACACAGACAGCAAGCTCTGAAGCGGGACCTGAGGAGGCAGCGTGGATGCATGCCAACCTGACAATGGGGTTTCATTTAACAAGCGCAGATTTAAGTGTGGAAATCAAATATGAAACAGTCGTAGCCAGCATTGTCTGCATTCTTGGAGTGGCACTAAACTAGCAGAAAGAAAAGAACTGAGACGCTGGCCCAGACATGCTCCAGCTGTCTGCAACTACCTCTTCCCTCCTCCACTGGATGTAACTATTCAGCTTGTTTTCATTTCATTATTGGATGTTATTTTTGCAACCTGGGAAAAGAATAGAAAAGGGGGGGGGGGGAGGAAGTCCTTAAAATGCTTTTGGGTTTATTTTTAAGAACTAGACCATTTCTTTCCTTTTTATCAGAGAAAGTACACTTTAAAAAGTGCTTGAGGCCTATGGTATTATTAGTTAAGCATTTGTTTCTCAAATAAGGTCCTTTATCTCAGAGGCAGCAGCATTTGCGTTGCTGTGGTTATTCACGTAAGTCGCACTCATTTAGTACTGAGCAACATGCAATTAAATAGCCATACAAAACACCCACAGGGTGAGCAACAGCTGCCTACAGGTAACCTTAAATTTCATGCACTCACTTGCCAAATGGTTCAGCTCTAGCCATCTAAATCCTCATTTGCATGGGGGAGCAGGGCAGGCCCTTTCCTCCATCACCGAGGGTAGGTAAACAGGAGGCACTCCTTCACCAGGCACAGCGCAAATCAAGCTTTTAATGAGTTGGTTAAAAGCCTGATGCTGCAGATCGCTATTAACGGGAGTGCTTCTCGACCCACCGCAGGGTCAGCCCTTCCCCAGCTTCCCTTCCCTCCTCTGCCTTCCTCTCAAGAGCACAGCTTATCCATTTTTAATGTTAAAAAGAATTCGCATCCAAGATCTGATAATAATTTATTTTCCCCTCTCTTTACGCCAGTTTTGCTTGCCGGGGAAATGCCAGCATGTACCGCCTGACCCCCCCAGCCGGGGACACTCCACCCTATGAAAAAGTCAAACACTTGCCAAACAAAGGGCCAGGATTATATAGTTTCCCCCTGAGCGTAGTGGGAATTCTCAGTTTGTGCTGGACTTCTCTGGAAAAATCTTCCTTCTGTTTTAATGCTGATACACTTCAGCACTGCAGCAAATTTTCAATGGTGCTTCAAGGGAAAAGTAGGATTCAGAGTGTTTCTTACCGTTTTATCTATCTTCCTCTCGGGGACAAAGGCACATACGCTAAACCAGAAGGTCTCTTCATATCAGTTTTTGCGCAGTCCTGCAGTATTCCTGGTAGGAGAAGGTCAGATATGCTTTAACGTGAGTTGCTGTCTCTCCAAACATTGTTTTGTAACATCCAAAGCAGGTCTGTAATTCTAAATTTGGATATTTTAAGCTCTAACCAAGATTTTGAAGTGCACATAAAATAACTGCTCACTACATGCAGATCGTGGCTTCCTAATGAATGGCATTGCTCTAAGGATTTGCATGGAAAAAAGTTTTAATCTTATTTTTACCTTATTCCAGCCAGGGGAGAGCCCTTCCTACCTCCTCCTCCAGCGTGGTCCTCCCCTGCGCTGGCCGGACCTGGGCATGGCATTCACCAGCGATACTAGAGACATCACACACGGCAATCCGCTCCCCAAGGCGCTGAGCCAGCCCTGCCAGGCAATCTGGGGGCCTGAATAAGTTTTARAGCAGGTTGGAAGATGGGAAAGAAATTTTGGAATATTTCTTGAAGTTATGTTCTTTCCTTTTTATGKCATTCAAATTAGATAATTTCCTTTTTCATCCTGACTTTTTTACCTTTTAGTAGTTTTAAATTTTTCATTCAATAAAAATTAATTCTCATACTAGAATCTAATTTCCGTTCATTAAGGATAAAAGATGATGATTTCAAGCAATGAGTTTCTCCGAATCCAGAAACCCTATATGCTCAACACCAAGCATAAGAGCAACTCCGTTTACCTTAATATGTGTGCTTATCTCTAAGCATGTGCTTAAGTGGTTTGTTGGCAAAAGCTAGAGTGCTTATCCCTTTCCAGATGACCCTGTTTAATATTTACTGGTATTAATCTGCTCAATAACTATAAACACCAGAAAAAAACCCCATTGAATTAGCTCTACACAGAGCTTTTCCAAATATGATTTCTAAATTACCCAGGAGGGTCAAACTGTTCCATGCTCAAGGGCTGACCCCAAAGCCACAGGAATCAGTGGAAGGGTGTTGRCCAATTACACCAGTTTGGGGATGGGATCCCCTGTGAGCAGAAACACCTTTCTGTTTTTGGCACCGTGACTAATAGGGATAACAAAGGCTGTGCACTGACATTAAGAAAATTTGTTTTATGTATTGACATCCTGTTAACCTCCAGCACACTTAAAGGAAGCTGTTAATTTAATGGTTGCGTCAGAAAGATATGGCAGAACATGTACTGCTGAGCAACGAAGGAAATCTCCAAGCCTAATGTCAGCATTAACACCTACACAGGACAGCACTGACTGCAGGGACCTCTGCACAGAGCATAAATTTAAAGACTCTGCCCTTGACAAGGAGAAAATTTTCAAATCAAAGCAGTAGTAGCTGATACAAACTCTAGATACAGGCTTTAGTATCTGCCTCCACCAGGAAAGCTGGCCTCCAGCAGCAAAGCCTCTCTAGATCCTACATGTCCTTCCAGTTGGATTTTGATGCAAAATCCTCACCCACCACTTGGGGTAAGAGGCTGCACACAGGGTCTTATCTCACCCTGTTGTAAAGGGTTCTCAGCAGCCCTCAAGAACCAGAAAAGTTTACTTTGCTATGAAGTCTGAGCAGTGCCGTGATTTCACTGCAATTAAATTTGACTATAGGTGGTATCCAGTTTACTGAGACAAACTTATATTGTGCATATATGCAAAGGTAAAAGTGGAAGGTAATGGTAAGACACTTACCTAAAATGAGATGCTTGACCTAAAAATATAGAAAGATATAAAGGCCCTGACTCCACAAGATACTTCAGCACATACCTAGCAGCAGACATGCAGACAATGCTGTTGAACTCAGCCTGACACAAGTGCTGGAACTAGTATTATGATAATCAGGATTCATTACAAATTGGATGGGATCTGAATTACAGCTGTGCTGTAAAACCACATTTTTAATCTGTGAATGCCGGTACATCTCTTGAAGTGATGAAGCTATAGTCTTTCCATTGCCTGCTCAGACACTGGCTTATGTTTATACCCCAGAAAATACCTTAATTTACAAAAGCAAAGTAGAAAGATTATTTGGGTTGTTGCATCACTTAAGAAGAAAACCTTTATCTTTTTGTGTCAGGCTGGCACTCACACTCCAGTTGAGACCCAGCTCACTGACCCACGTTTGATGCTTCTACAGATTTGAGCACTGACCTTCCGGGCATGAGATCATGGACTTGTGTCCTTGACTCCTGCAACTCACAGCATCGCTCCAAACGTCATTCTTGATTGTGGGTCACTCTTGACTTTGACTCATTTTCTGTTAAACAGCCCACCACCTCCATTCACCCAGTCTCCCCATCTGTCTCCTGCACAGCCATCACCGTCCTTTCCCTGACTCTACTCCCCACTCTTCAACCTGTGGCTCGGGGTCAGCMTCATCCTGCAATCCTTTATCCTGCTGCTTACACTTTTCATCCACTAGCTCCTAACGAGAAATGGAAAGGAAAGTTCCTTGCAGCTTCAGCCAACCTAACCTCCTAAGGTCTTTCTGCCCAGAGAGACAATAACCATGGTTCAAGCCAAGATACTATCTCTTCCAGACGAGGGAAGTCTGGCAACCCTGATAGCTAATGACCTACGTAAGCCTGTGTTACAATTTCACTTTCCATAATTCAACTATAGTTTCTAAACTGTGTGGAAATGCTATACGGTATTTATGGAAACATTAATGTTACTTCGATTTTGGAAACAGTAACGCTGTTTTCAGTAGTCTTGGTTAACCACGGTCCTGAACTATAACATTCACTTGATAAAGCTTAGAGATGCTTAGAGACATTTCTACCAAAATAGAARGGAAGAATTTGTGAGGAATTTCAGAAAACAAAATCACTCCTGAGCGCGGGTTCCTTCTCTCATCTGGCTGCAGTCGGTGCAGGTGTCCATCTGCACACAGAGCAGACGGCAGAATTAAAGCCTAAACCTATAATCATTAGTCAGGCAAAATTACAGTGGGTGATGGTCTGCTCAGCTGAACCGAGTGCTTTATGGCAGGTAATCAGCACACTCCTGCCCGATAACCTTTTTCATCTCTCGGGTTTCTAGTCAGCAGTTCTGCTCATGTGGGCAGCAACATACAAAAGCTATTTTCTCTGCGAGTGTTATAATTTCTATTTCAGTTCAGCACGCTTCCTTATTGAACTGTCATCGCCCACAAATGAGTTTTCTGAGTAATTAATATTGCAGGGGCTCTAATGAAGATGCCATGTAAGATTTTGCTACAGCAACTCCAGGCGATATTACCAGTCTGCCACCCTTTTCCAGCTCTTCAAAAACATGTCTCCTTAGATCCTGATTTGTCCTGCTAAATAGCGCTACAGCACTGAGGCACAGGTTATTTTGCTCGTGTTTAAAAAAAAAAAAATCTCTAGCACTAGCTACATCATTCTAGAGAATAAAATCCTCTATTTATCAAGTCAGAAGGAAAGTATTAGCAGCAGCACTCCAGCTTTCCACAGGCCACCCTCATGTCTCTGGGTTGTGTTTGCTTTAGGTGTTTTTCACCTCAAATGTTTACCATGGACACCTTGCCACCACTGTCACCCGTGCAGCTCCACTGCTGGTAGCAACCAGGAAAGCGAAAAACGAAGTGCTGTCAACTCTTTCTCTGATCAGAGCAAAGGAGATTGAGCAGCCTACTAAAATATCCCAGCTACTGTACGGCTGTAAATGGTAGAGCCGGAAAGGTGGTAACAGTGCGAAGGTTTGTGAAGGGAAGGACTGGATCCAAATGCCGTGACGCGCGTTCAATGCAGAAGACTGACCTGAGACCACTTGCTCCTCACACAGACGGAGGGGTTTAATTCTGATAATGCATCATGTAAATAAGCAAAGCCAAATAATCCTTATACAGGAAAAACACTAAGGAAGCTGTGGTTACCAAATATGCAGTGCTTACAGATTTTACTGAAGGCTTGGAAACGTGGGCTCAACAAACCAGCAGTTAAGGGACATATTTTCAAGCATGTGAAGTGCAATTGTGTTTCTTTGTGCACAGGGAGGTTATACGAGTTCACATTCCCCAACCCCGGCTAAGAGCACGTCTGGTTCTGCTGGGGGGGACGTGCGGGCGTTTCACCACCACGCCACGCTGCCCGCCCGGCCGCGGCACTTGCTTCTGAGCAAATCCTGACATTTCCATCCAAGTTCAAGCTTTTATGTTTGGCTCACCTCAGAAAACATTAATCCTACGGTGCAGGTACTAATAACAGAGAAGAAAACATCATTGAAGCCCCCGTCAGCCTTTTCCTCCTCAGGACACCTGATTTATTATTGACAGAGTGTTTCCTGCTTTGTCTTAACATCCGACTTGACTGCAAATGCCTGTCAGAAGTAAGGAGCAGTTCATCTCATCTTTTACCTTCGGGGCAGTTTAGGTTAAAGCCAAACCACATGAAAGGAGACAGTGTTTGTCTGATTTTCCAGCTCCACAAAAATTGACTTTTAATCATATTGGATGGCAATTTTTGTAACTGGCTCTGATAATTAATTGGAAACTAATCCAGGAACAAATAAGTGAGCGTGCCACAAAGTGTATATGGAAGAAAGACTGCAGAAGACATTCAAGAAAGCAATTTTGCTGGCAAAGATCAAAGAAAAGTAAAGGCATTAGTTAATAGCCGTATTTTCTTAAAACAAGACGACCCTCCTTTGAAGGCAACAGCTGATGAATCAGAATCTGATGAAGCTGATTCTTGTAAAGTTCCTTTGAAACAAGGTACATGTACACCCTCAGAAGGAAAATAATTTCAAAACCCTGGCAATATTATGCGTGCCTTGTGAAAACTTTTAGTTACAGTAACTTCTCTATTGTGTGAATAGCCTTCAAGGAGAAAAACATGCATCTACTCCACAGATTAAATAAACAATCCAATTGCAAAGCTGGTATAACATTTTCTTTTCCCTGCAAGTTACGAGATTTATCCCAATCCTACTGAAATATTCTACTTTGACTACAGCTGAGCTAATGATTGGCCCATTTATGGAAGCTCAGACCCAGCAGAAAACTGATGCCCACATAGCTGGTACCAGAGTGCCTGGCTGTTAGGTGTCTGCCTCCCAGGGTGAATTCCCATCCACACCAGTAATGCTAAGTTACTGGAGTTTCCATACATAGCAGAACTCACGTACTTCATAGAAGGCCCAAAGCCCCAGACGTTGAGCTAGGCCACAGGCAGAAGCAAGAACAAAGGAGGAGAAAGCAGGTACAGGATGGAAAGGTTTGAAGTCCTGGCTCTTTCCTGGGCTTTGAGACCTGGACTGAGGCTTTAGGGTGGCACTGGCTGAAAACAGAGCCCAACACCCACCCTGGGTGGGTGCTTACAGCTGCTCTTGGGGAGGGCTAAGCAGATTTTACTCTTCTTTCAACTCCTAATTGCCAGAGGAGGGACTGATGATGCCAAGGTTTGCTGCAGGCTACAGGCTAAAGCCAAGAAGCTGAGAAACACAAGTATTATACCCTCAATTTCTTGGAGGGGAAGGATGTCAGCAGCAGCTGAATTCTGTTTATAGAGTAGGGAGGAAAGGCTGTTTTGGGACATTGGTACCTCCGTCCTTATTGGAAACCTCCCCCCAGCATCAATAATGACTATTTTCAGCACAAGAATGGTGCAAGGTGAGAAGTTTCCACCTTGAACCGTGGCACCGCTCTTATCACAAAATGCCTGGTGGCAAGCAGGAACAAGAACTGTAAGTAAAATTAGCTCTTATGTGGGAGGACTACTTCAAGGCCCATCTCAGAGGGCTTAAATAGATCCTTACAGGATTGCTTCAAAAGGGAAGGAGACACAGAAGCTTTTCCACAATACCAACATCAGCTATTGCCTTGCTGTTGGCCTCTGCCGTCTGGGTTGGGGTTTTGCCCTGTGGAACTAACCCAATGTATCTGTTTTCCTACACGTAGCCCAGTGACCAGCTAGGCTGAGCAAACCCTCAGTAATCCCATTTCTACCCACAATTCGGGTGTGCTGACCCCTGAAGAGATCCACCTCCCGGATGACTGGGGGTACGGGGGGAATTGATTTCATGAAGCTCTAGGAAAATTCCTCAGGCTGGAACGTCTGCCCAGGTTGAACTTACAGTTAGCTTCAGCAGATGTGTTCTAGCTACCTTTTATAACTGGAATATAATTACACCGAATGGTTTCTTCAGTGCAAAGCCAGTTTAATGATTTCTGCCACAGTCCACAGCCATCTGGGCTGGTGGCACTGACACAGAAATGCTCCCGTCTGAGAAAATCCTCAGGAAAAAGAGCCTCAAAACAAGGGTGGAAGGTAGCACAGTTTAATTTGGATTACCTCACTGACTGGGTTTTACAGTAAAGTTCCCAAAACAGTTGCATGATGGAATGGGAAAATATCAAATATAGCTGAAGCATGCCTAGAGATGGGCAGGTCTTAAGTGACTGGATAAATGGCTGCCGTGCAATAACTTCCCAACAAGTCTGCTGGTTTTAAGACTAAATACTGTCTGTCGGTCTGAATCACAAACGGGCCCTTTGCTGTCTTAGACTTTCCCCTCTGTTCCTCACCCCAGCGCTGGTGTCTAAGGGTGAGGTGTCATGAGGTACCTGAGTCACGTAAACAGCTCAGTGTCACCCAAAGAGGCAGCGCCAGTCCCAGCCAAATATTCCTACCAATTTCCTTGCACCTTGCCTGTCTGACCCCCTTGGCGAGATGATTCAGCTCGCTAAACCATCCTAACTATTCAGTCCTGTGCTTTGGGAGGGCTCCTGCCCTGCCCACGCTCCGAGCTGCAGGGCAAAGGTATGTGACACGCGTACAGCCGGTGGACCTGCTCCAAAACAAACACAGCTCGGCTAGCACAAGAAATATAAAAAGCTAGACAAATAATACATACCCCAAGCACATTTTCCTACCTTTGTGGGATTAAAATCCCGCCCCGCATGTCTAGTCCTCTGCTCTGAAGCTTGTTCCTCTCTGTGTAGGCAGAAGATCCCTGTAAAAAAGGAATACTTAATCATGAGAGCATTCCTGTCTCTTCCTCCCTCACCTACCCGCTTCTCTTGAAAAGATCACCCCCACACACACATTTTTTCCCCCCCTTTCCTAAAACTACTTGGGAGAAAACCCCTTTTTATTTAAAAAATCAGCCTCCCAAACCTTTTGCCAGCGAGGTTCAATGAGGAGCATCAGGTGATGCCTGGCACCCCTATGTAAACCTGTCCTGGTTCCGGCTGGGACAGAGTTAACTTTCTTCCCAGTAGCTGGGGTGTGTGCTGTGTTTTGGGTTTGGTATAATAGGAGCGTTGATGGCCCACTGATGTTTTGGGTGTTGCTGGGTGGTGCTTGCACCGGGCACTTTTCGGCCTCCCATGCCCTGCCAGGTGCATGGGAAGCTGGCGGGGGGAGCGTAGCCGGGGTGGTTGACCCAGCTGGCCAGTGGGGTATTCCATACCATGCAACATCATGCTCAGTATAAAAACTAAGCGTGTGGGGGGGCTCTGGGTCCTGGGGATGGGCTCTCGTATSGGTCACGCGTCGGTTCGGCAGGTGGTGAGCAATTGCATTGTGCATCGCCTGCTTTGTATGTTGTTGTTGTTACCACTGTTACTATTACTGTTCTACTTTGTTTCATTTCAATTATTAAACTGTTTTTATCTCAACCCGCGAATTTTCCTACTCGTGCCCTCCCGATTCTCTCCCCCATCCCACCGGAGCGGGGGGGTGAGCGAGCGGCTGCGTGGTGTTTAGGTGCTGCCAGGGTTAAACCACGACAAAACCTCAGGCAGCCTCCCACACTTTGTCTCTGGGTACCCCACCCAGGCAAATCACCAAAGTTTAGTGATGCTTTTTGTTACCCCTGTGCTAGGTGCAGATGTTTCTCTTATCTTTACATTTCTAAGGAGGGCAAAACCAGAAAAAAACCAAGCCCCAGATCCCAAAGGGAGTTTGAGCTTGACGCTGCTGCAGACACCCCCGTTACTGAGCTCTGCCAAGTGAGACTTCCCAAATTATCACAGCCCAACAGGAGGCTCGTACCAGAAAACCTACCCCAAATTTGATTTTATTTTATGGAGCGTGCCATCGTCATCCTTCTTCCCAAATGGAGGTTTGTTTTTGCTGGGAATGTGCTAAGTCTCACACATATTGCTGTTATTGTGTGGCTTTCCCTTCCTCTCACAGCTACTAAGCTCAGGAAGCCTTACATTCAGGTAATAAATATTATGGACTGATTGCAGTCAGATATAGCAGAGAGTATTAGAAAAGTCTCAGATAAACCTTCAGTGTCAGACATCTGTACCCACTGAGGGCCATTGAGAAAGACAGGCTTGGAAAAAGTGAGTAGAAAAGATGAATATATTGGATTTTATTAGTCTACACATACCAAGAAAGCCTCATGAAATCAGTATTTTGGTGCCATCTAAAAGCAGACRTGCAGAAATAGCTGTGTTGAAGGATTCCCACAGATAGTTAGACAAATACTTTATAAAAATACCAGCAATAAAATACAAGCAAAATGGCTGTGTTGATACACTGAGCTCACATCATTAAGTAACAGTGCTATGAGGTTAGTGGTAAAGTGATTCTCTTGTTTAAATCTGAACTGGAAGAGGTCTTTCCAATTTTAAAAAGCCTGAAGGAGTCTTCGGGAGACTCAGCTCACTAGAAACGTCACCACTAATTCTTTGCTGTCCTCTGCTCTAAGTGACAGCATTGATAAAGTATCAGAGACGACGTTTATCTAAGTCACTTTTGTTGTCTAGTCATTGTTTTAGAGGACAACATTCAGGTTTCAAGTGGTGTCCACTAAATTCAGAGGTTTTTGTAACTGGATTTTGGAGTAATATTCATAATACAGATGGGAACAACTAAAACCTGAATTTTAACTTCAAAGTCCATTCCCATTCTTCCTCTCCCTGTCAGTGCTATTGAAATTACAGCTAGGCTATGAATTTAGAGAAAACTCAGAAGAGAACGTGCTTTCTTCATTTCCCCTCTAGGAACATCAAAGAGCAGAGCTGACTTTGTGCTCCACAGCGTCCAGCCACCAAACCTTCCCCAGGCGATTCAGCGCAATGACAAACGGGTGACAGGGCAGCTGGCACGGCGCGGGGTACGCCGAGAGCACTGTTTCAGCTCCCTGAATCCAAGAGAGGAAGGTCTTAGCCCCTGTGCCCTCCTCGCAGATCCACGAAACCACGCCAGGCTGTGCCCCACATCTCAGACCAAAGTGACTATTGTGCTACCTTCTCCCAGTTCAGTTCCTAGACGTTCAGTTCAGCACTTTTTCTAAGTATGCTGAAATTCAAGAAATTAGTGGCATTAGCAGTGCTGAAAGAAATCAGGATCCTGGCTGAATAATCTGAGATACATAAACTCCTGTGACAATTAAAAACAGAATCTCAGCACAGAGCAAGCACCAGGACCTTCCAGTAATGTGTTCAGTTTATCTCTCTCCTTCATTCCCAATTTGCACAGATAAGAGAGCTGAATGACTGAGGGACATTGAGTCCTCCAGAGTCTTGGAAAATGTACTGGTGTTCACAAGACCAGAGATACATCCCATCTCATAGTAATCAATATAACAACTGCTTAACGTATGCAAAGCAAGAGAGATGCACAGTTATTCAGAATTTTACATCCTCTGCGGGGCTGCTGTATCCCACCTAGGTGGGTTTGTTAAAGCCCCGAGCAGTCATGCCACAGTTTTCTGTAGAGCTCCCAAGGTGAAAACTTGTACGTGGCTATTATATGAACACTGGCTGCAAACATATGGAAACCCACCGTATTGCCACAAGGCCTTCACTACATACACCTCTGATTAAATGGGATCCCTGGTCCCAGCTGGAGCAGAAGGGCTCTGGCTCTCATGCAGAGGAGGTAACGCGGTCTGGCTGCCTGGATGCTGAGACACACAGGGCTCATCTGCACTGCGTAATGAAGTCCCGCAGAGGCTCTTGCTTGCACAGTAGTCTCTGGACACAGTTAAAATGTGAGCTATGTTTTGCTGGGGATTACCATGTTGTTACTGGTTCCCCTGATAGCATCAGCTCTGAAGTGTAGATACGGCCAAGGGGAATGCTTAAAGAATCCAGATGCACTCCTCAGCTTTAATGTGTTTTCCTTTCCCCAAAATATTACTATACGTTTTCTACAGTGACAGCCATGACTCAGATACCTCAGCAGAGAAGAGGAGGACCAGTTTGTTTGATGTGTGCTTGTATTTTTCAGCTGAATACCAAAAACCATGAATAGAGCACTTGGCCCTCAATATATAATTTTATGGAAATTATATGAATATACTGTACAGTCTACAGTAGCCTCTTGCCATCAGGAAGGCAACTTCTCTTAATAGTTATGCCAGTAAGGAATATTAAATGGAGCAATATACATCTTGCCCTGTYACAGGGCTTTACAGAAGACCATAATAAAGTTTTCTGTGAGATGTGACTCTGGACTGGTTCAGACAATCTCTTCCCCAGTACTCCTCTCCTTTAAGTACCAGAAATGAGCTTCCACATGGACAAGGGGTGGTTTAGGAAAAATAAACAGACTAGGAGGCATTTAGATGAAAAGCACTTAAATAATCTAATCTCTGTATCTAATTTAAGAACTCCTAGGGAAAGTGAAGGTAGAGATAAGGAATCTTAATGAGGTCAGGCCAAAAATAAACACACGATCAGCAATCAAATGCTTGCTGACTGCTGCCTGTTCATTATATGTGATGAGTTTGACAGTTTCTCAAGAGGGGAGACCATTGCAAAAATAGTAAAAACATTCCACTAAAAAAACCCACTGAGCCAGTATTAAAGTCTTAGTAAACAGTAAAAGCCTGGTAAAGCATTGTTAGTCATCACTAAAGTATTGCTAAGCAACCCTTTATCCTTCTTAGGACTGGATTAGCTTCATCATGGCAATAACTAACAGCYCTTCATCCTTGCTCGCAACGCTTAGTTTGAAGTGCTATGTAATTTTCTTTGAAACTCAAGTGAGAGTTGCCACTCTAATTCCCAGCCCCTGCCGAGGCACGGGGGAAGCTGCACTTCTGCAGGGAAACCTATCTGCAGCTCCCGGCGGTTTCAGTAGCCAGGGTGCAGGACGTGGCAACTAATTCATCTTAAAAGACAAGCAATATTTATTCACCCTCATGCTTTAATTCTTCGCTGACTGATAATCAGCAGCTCATATCCCTCTTTAGTACTGATTTAAAGAAGCTCAGCCTTGCTCTTGCCCAAAGCTAGACTAGCTGCTGTCAGGATTTCTACTAAAGCTCTATTTAACTGCAGTAAAACACTGAAACCAGGAAACCCCTGGGCATAGACCTCACTGGACTATTGCTCTGAGGTAACAGCTTACTGCTAGGCATTGCTACTATCTTCCATCTTTATTTTGTACACCATTTACATTTGTATCATCTCAGCAGGACCTCCAAAGTGCTCCTTCCCTGGATATTAGTAATAAGTCACCTACCAGAGTGAATTCAACCAGAGTGTTAGCTCACCTAGTCTCATCTCTAAGCAAACTCCAAAGGAATACAAGAGGAATAAGGGACTTGACCTGCCTCAGCCTGATCTGAAACCCAATGTGATGAGGGGTCAATCAGAGACCAGCACCAATAAACGGATACTTCAGAAAAGCCAAGGAGCCTAAGAAAAACAAGTTAGGTGAGTCTTGCAGGTCTTCCCTAGAGCTGCCGCCCCTGCTGTCACCGCTGTTGGGGAAGCAGCATCCAGCAACCCATCCGCTTTTCCAGACTATATCCAGCAAGGGTGGGGAGTTCCCAGACACCTTCTCAGCCTTTCTTTGTCTCCATCTCAATTTCATTCTCGGATTAGCATAGATATACTAACAATAGCGCTCCTTAGCCTACACTGTGCTTTAACAGGTACAGGCACTATTGTCTTCAGGCTGACAGACATGGTTTGTCACCAGCTAGACCCACAGTGCAGTTTTAATGAGAGGCTAGGATTTACTCATATAGCTGTCTGCTTCACTTGGTAAGATGATAATTTCCTGTGAAATAGAATTACTTGTTCACTCCAAAAGTTAAACTCCATGCCTACAAGAGACATATTTGCTAAAGTAATTTTTAGAACTGAAAAAAATCAGTTAGATAGTGGGAAACATTGTTTTTTAGCAAAAGTAGGGTGACAGCTATAGAAATATGTATTCAAGTATTGTCGCTTTGTCAGAATGACCATCTCAGAGCAGGAAAGAGGTGCCATATAAGTCAGAAACCATTATATATTATCTTTGGTTTAGGAAGAACTCAAAAAAAAAAATCAATGCCCTTTCTCAGAACCTGGGGTCTGAAGCAGACAGGGTCAGCTCATGTGCACTTACTCACATGGATGAAGAGATGCTCTCCCAGGAGTAGCGGGGCTACCATCAACATGACAGTTTAGGGGAACTCCTCACTGATTTAAGCAATTCATCTCCCAGCTCATGAAGAAAAAGGGTTTGTTTTTTTTTTTCCTTTATTTCCTGAAAAGGCAATGCACATAAACAACACATAAGATGGTTTAGTTTTGTTACAGCAAGGGCTCCAGCGGCTCCCTGAGGGAAGGGAACCAAGGGCAACCCCAGTGAGGGCACTGCCCCACACCCACAGGGCCATCAACAGCCCCAGAGCCAGCAAGGGCTGAACAGATCCAGGGGCCACCCAAGGAGCCCAGTCAGGAGCAAAAGGAGATAGGACCAGATGAGCGGCAATGCACATGCAAGGGGCCATCCAGGAGACAGCTACCTACAGCATCAGTCCAAGAAGCACAGAGCAGCAGCAAGGCTACAGACCAGCACTCCTGCAGCATAGCTCAGACAAAGGGTAAGAGCCCTGGGCTGAGCTTAAATAGGGCCCAGGGCCCATGGTCAGGGTGTGGATGAGGTCCCAGGTGAGGCTGCTCAGGGCCATTAAGTCCACGTGAGGCCCTGACACATATACCTGCTGATGATACTAATTTTAAATACGGTGCATGAAGCCATACCAATTTATTCCTGTGTGAGACCAAAAGCAGACAACAGGCACGTATCAGAACCTCTCCCAAAATGATCCCATGATAAAGTCCCATGACTCCACTGAACCACGGGTCTCTGATTGTGAGCAGCCTGCTCCCAGATCAGACCTCACCCTGGCTGGTGAAAATGCTGGGCTGGTAACAGGCAGTGGCGGTGTGGTCAAATTTAAGTGATGTTTTTTTTTTTTTCTTGGTTCCCAAATTTCCCAGGTTAATGCCACCTCAGAAAAAGCACATCACTCAGTTTAAAAACTAAGTCCCCTTCAGCTGGTTTGACTTTCTCACACACCAGCTCCCCTGGGGCAGAGCTCAGAGGAACAGAAATGCACAGCTTCAGGCAGTCAGATTCGAATAAGTGCATGATAAATTTATTTTTCCTAAAATCCAGCATGTATAGGCCGTGTAGCCCACCCTTCCTTCCACATCTTCCCTGTCTGGGGCCGAGTTTTCTTCCTTATCTTCAGCGAGCAGTTCTGACATTCTCCAGATACGCACATGAGGTCATGGCAGAGACTTTTTGGCGAAGCACCCTGCTTATCCACAACGCTTGCACGTAAAGGAGGTTGGGGACATCTTCCCATGTTTGAACCAAAGGGAGAGTTTTATCTCTGCAGGAGCCCCAAAGACACAATACAAATGTTTGCCTTATGCTGTTTCACTCCTTAACAAGGCCCTTACGGCTTTCAAGGGAATAGATTGCAGGGCTGTGCCAAAACTGGCAGCTTCCTGGAGAATCGGCAGTAGATAACTTTAAACAGGTTGAAGGTAAAGAGGACACCCAGTAAACCGCGAGTCGCAGTGAAATGGAATAATAAAACAGGAGGAAGAGAAGACTGGGAAAAACTGTGTGCTAAAGAAATGCTTTCTTCAGCAAAGCCAGACCGGGGCTTTTTGCAAATAACACTGATTGCTAATTAAACTGCTCCTACTCTTTATATTTTCTTTTTACAAACTTGCTTCTCTCTGGTACAGAGACAATGAAGAACTTGCGTTTTCAAGCAAAGCTGATGTGCCAAATTGTGATCTCAGCGAAACTGGTGGAAACACACATCAAACATTCCCTTAGGGGAATGGGAATTGTGGGGTTCGGAAAAGAGCCCTGGTCACACAAATGGAGTTTCATTATTTGGTATGTGAGTTCATTATAAGTGGGTTCAATTATATTTCATCAGTGAAGAGAAAATAGCCTTTTCATCCAATGTATCTAGTTGAGTTGAATGCTAAGCACATCTGACGCAGCTTTTGGAAA
This sequence comes from Phoebastria nigripes, assembly GCA_035582835.1. NCBI lineage: Eukaryota > Metazoa > Chordata > Aves > Procellariiformes > Diomedeidae > Phoebastria > Phoebastria nigripes. The sequence continues at coordinate 723,746 of JAYKAV010000633.1, forward strand.
AAAAACAAAACAAGAACAGTAGCCATGTGAAAAAACAAACAAAATGACTAAGGCATCTCGGCGCCTCAGCGAGCTCTCTTTTCTCACGGAGCCATCGGATAAAGAAGTGAATGAAGTACAGTAGCTTAACATGCACCGCATGAGTGTGTGCGGTGCCACATTTGCTGATTTACTAACTCGTTTTGTTTGAGGGGCACTTGAAAGGCTTTGACATTTACAGCTCTGTAGGCAAATGTGAAAGGAAAGAATAGATGCTGTATCTCCAAGCTCCCAGCTGCTGGTAAATGTCTACTCAAAGCGCCAGCAATCCACATGAAATCAGGAGGCACTCTTAGCCACCGAGCTTCCCAGGTTTGTCTGCGAACGCTATTAGAGCAAATACGTCAACAGTCAGTAGGGTTAAAAATGTAAATCGACCTCTCAGCGAGATGTGAAGTCTCTCAATGGAAAGTTGTAATGCCTTTACCAAGTTTTCTATTCAAACACTGTGCAAGTTGGATTCAGAAAACAGCCCAGAGCCTGCGGTTAGCAGCCGTGTATCAGTTACTGAGCATACACTGCGTATCCTAAGATACTTAAGTCAAAGGGGCTTTAGGATGCTTTCCTGGACTTTAATTGCAAGGACAGTTTTGTTTCTATGATGTGAGTCACACACTATACAAATGTTTATCCCACTGTATGTCTCCTGCTTCACAAGGGCCTCACAGTTTTCAAGGGCGTAGCACACGCAGACGTACCAGGAGCGGAACAAGCACAGCTCGCGAAGTTTCAAGTACTGTACTCGGCCGTGTTATTTCTCACGGAGGTAGCCATTACCTTTTGATTTGGAAAGCCTGAAAAGCTTTTTGTCTTTCTAAATCAATCAGTGGAACCCATTTTTGATAGCGTGGGTGTTTCGAAGCTCTTCAATTCAGCATTAGCAGTCTTGGTGTCGGATTTGTTGGTACAGCATCATTTTTCTACTCTGCCATGAGATGCAGCCTCTGTTTGTCTGCCGCTTGCTCACAGGCAGCACTGTAAGAGTCTGCAGTTGTCCGTACATCCCGTTATTCTCTGTCAGTCCTTCCCACCTATTTGGCAGGACCGTGCCTATTCAGTTAGGATTTTTCACCCACGTGAGCAGTAGCATGGTAAAGACTGAGGGGAGCAAGGGAGGAAGCAGGGTGGAGCAGGAGGTGAAATGAGATGGAGAAGAGGAAAAAGCAAAGATAGCAATGGGATAGGAAAGCAATGAAAAGATACAAGGGAAATACAATGATTAAGACCAGCAGGGAGTGACAGAGAGATGATGACAACTGTTTTCACAAGAGGGATGGGGCAGTGCTGATTCTGTAACATGTAGACTGCGTGCGAAATATTCTTTACAGATTTTTCGTGCAGCCTTGCTCAATGGAAAACCTGCATGGAGAGTAATTGCCTGCATCGCCTTCCCATGGAGACCAGAATATAGGGGAAGAGAGTAGAAATGCCTGCATGCTTGGATGTAATCCACAATTAGAAAGCAGTGCTGGTCCTGTAGTTTAGACGTGGCCTGTCTTAAATACGCTTAGATGGACAAGAAATGGAAGGCAGCCCTACTGTCTGCCAAGCCAATTTGGAGAACTAATCTGAAAGAAGTTTGAAAGATGGTTTCAGAGGTCACTAATAATATCCATTCTTCCAGTTACACTTTGTCCTCTCCATCATCTCGGAGACTCATGTGGAAGACAAACTCCTAATCAAAAGTGTATGTGAATTTGCATTCCTCTTTCTCCAGGAAGAGCTCAGCTAAAACCACTCAACTACAAAACTCATTCAGCCTTCCCTGGCCTAGGCATTATTAAGATCCATTACTTTCTCCTGCATTCACATTCACGGTGCCTACAAAATCAGAGTTGGAGGGATGCCATGCGGCATGTAGACATGTGTCCACTGTCCTTTCCCTCGTCCTGTGAAGAAGGGTCGCTGCATGCTGAAACAGCTGACCCCTGGTTTTTCTTGTTCAGCCTCACAATCTGGTCTCTGGTCCCTGCCCCTTCCTGTGTGCCGTGGCTCTGCAGAAGGAAATGCCACTTAACTGCTAACTTTTGGGGAGGAGGCATCAAGGGGATATTCATTCCCTTCCTCAAGACTGCCAAAACAAAACCTCCTGTTTCCCATCCTACTGCAAGAGAAGACAACAGAGGTCCAGGGAAAGTACATGGCTCTTGTAGTACCAGATGCAGCACTGGTGAGTTATTATAGTGAAAAGTGTTACAGAAAAGTGGGATATTTCATTTATATTTCTATCTAGATAGTACTATTTAACAAATAAGGACAAATTCCCCAGAATTGCTTGCTGAAACACAAATCACACGTAGTTTGGATTATTCTTAGAATATTTGCTTTATTTCTCTTCTTAGAGGTTCATATTTATCACATCTCACACTCAAAATATCTTTAATTAAGAAACAATGCTGTCAACATAGTCTTTTGCCCACTAAAACAATGCAGTGGAAGAAAGGCTGCTTTCCTCATTTTCTATTGCATATAAATGACGAATGCCATTCTGTGAGAATGCCTTTTGAAGTGCACAGTTGACCACTGCCACCCACCACACACAGATCAGTTCCGATTCCCTCCATGCATAGATCAATTCCTTAGGCTTTATGTTTCTTGAAAAGCTGTATGACATCTTTAGATTGGAGATAAGGTCAACACCGTATTCCTTGCCTCAGATGATGAGTTTCTAGGCTTGATTCATGTTGACTTCTATCTAAAGAGAATACAAAATAGAATTGTAACTGGCCTGCAAGAAAAAATAAATTAAGTAAAACAAATCATTCTTTTCTTCTGCTCTGATGCTGGCAATAAACATCACTGTAGCTGTGAAATGCAAATGAGTAAGGGCTTTCACTCACTGACAGCAGACATCACATCACCAGAGAGATGGCCTTGAGATCCCTGCCAGTCGCAGTCACAAGCCATCCCTATGGCAACTAAAGCAGGGGCTTGCATGGAAGAGTAATACTGGGAAAAGGCAGATTTAATATGCTCTAGCAGCTGAAAATAAGTGAAAAGTCAGCACCACAGGAGCAGCCTGGTTTCTGCAGATCACATCAAGGGCTTTGTCCCCCACAGGCAATAAGGACTGCTACCAGGTGACGGTTCAGCTGAGCTGTGGGGACATACCACTGGATGTCCCGGGGTCTTGGTCCTTGATTATCCTACCCCAGAATCTGATTATACCACACAGCGACCTTAATCTGGCCCACACATACAAATTTCCTTCATATAAAACAAAAATACAGAGAAAAGCCTGGAACTTGGGCACTGAGCAGACAACACACCCAGGCTGAGGAGCTGTCTGAATGCTATGAAACGCACGTTCCTCTGTCCAGACATAGCCAGGGGACTAAAACTGCTTCCAACACATCCTTTTACAGTCTATTTTCCACCCYGTAGATACAGGCCTTTGCAGAACAATGCTAAAATGCTGAAACACTCCAGAATCTCAGAACTTCTTCCTGAGCTGGAAAAGAGCAGGTATGGGGGCAAGCAGAGCAACTAAAATCCGTTCTGGACTTCATGTTGATGCTAGAGGTTGCTGTCAAGAGAACTAGAAGAGTGTTCCCACCATGTGATGCCACCACTCTTCAGGGAACAAAGGTTTGCCTTTGTTCCTCATGCCTTCAAGCTCTTACAGCCAGTAATTGTTCTACAGATTGCTTTTTTCATACCTCCACGTGAATATTGAACAACAGGCACCTCTAAGGACTCACTGTTTTTTCAACATCTACCTCTCATTTTTCTATTTTTCATGAGCAATGATTATAGGGAAAGGTGAGCATCATTAAAAGCAGGAGCAAGATAGCAAAATTTGCCTGTTAGAAGCAAAAACAATGGACAAGAATTAATTAAACTCCAACGGGAAAACTGTTATTTGCTCTGAATATTCTAAATGGAGGTTTAAATAAGGCAGGAGCTTAAATTTACAATCATGTTTCAATGTCACATTTAGTAAATATTAACAGGGAATTGGCTACACAGGAGTAAGACAAATTTAGTTAGGAGAAAAAGCTCCTAAAAAAATCAAAAAAGGAAGAAAAAAGGAGAAAAAAAATCCAGCAAGCTGAAGTATTTGTAGCAATTTGAAATAAAAGAGTGAGATGAGAAGTGTGCCAGTCACCACTGCGGCCCTGGAGCTCACCCCCCCACACGCCCGGAGCAGCCCTGCCCCAGCCGGGGAGGCAGTCGGCCGTGTGCTCGCCGCGCTCCTAGCTCAGTCCTGCTTTCTGCAAGCAGCAAGAAATCCCGGAGAAATTGTGACTGGCCAATAACGAGAGCATCCGAGAAGAAAGTACTGAATTAGGTAAGAAGCCCAGACACATTACAAAAGGAAGTGGAGAACTAGTGTAAGTAATCTTCAGTGAATCACCAACCCGAGCAACCATGGAAAAAGAGTTTATTATCTGATAGTTACAAGTGTTGGGGAGGGACTGGATCACCAGAGGACATCTGCACAGTGTTTTCATCAGCYTAATTGTGCCAACATTAACATTAGCCAACAGGAACTGAGCTCAGTGTATTAAATAAACTTGCCAGTATTAACCTGCTAAAACTCTCTGAACGCGACCGAGCCAAGTCCTTCTTCAGCCCACCTGGAGGAGCATACGGCACCACCAACCAGACTAATCCTTTTAATCCGTATACTGTGGCAACTTGTAATGAGATACAGAGTTTTCCACCGTTTCTAATTCAGCCCTCGTCGGTAATGGTTTTCAGTCCCTGCTGCCTCATGGAAGGCTTTTCTGAAGTTATTCCAGTTACTGTTGTGACTTCATTTCCTCGTAGACTTGTGATTACCGTCGTGATTGGCAAATTGGCCGGTAATGTCAGCAGAGCGTCTGAGGCTGAGCGGGCCCCAGAAGTGAAGCAGGCTCTCCAGCATGGAGGCTCCAGGTCAGGACACAAACAGCAGGACACCAGCAGATGAAACTCCAGAGACTTCTTCCAGCGATGGGTCCATGTAGGCTCTCATTTCTCGTAGGGGAGCCCCGCATCTCTGTCTCTTTTGTTATGTGTATCTAAAGGTGCACCCTTTGGCTTGGTCTACCAACCCTCCTCCTCTCGTTTCAGTGAGCAGTGAAGGTGTGCTCACAGGGAGCAGAGAATGGAATGAGGTTTTCCTGGACCTGTGATTTTTCCTTCTCTAATTGTTGGTCTATAATAAAGATAAAAGAGGTCTTTCTTCTAATGGCAGACCACAGAGCTCTGCTGTAAGGTAAGGTCAAAGAAGAAAATGGGGCTTCTCCGGAGTAGAGAAATTATTCTCCCATGCCACGTATACCTGTTAAAATTTAGTTCAGTGGTTTCACACAGAGGTGCAGCCTGTGTCCAGCCAGACACCATTCACAGGGGAAGCTTTGGGTCTGAGCACCAGCTTGGACAAACTTAGTTGTCTGAGATGTTAAGTAGAGAAGGAAGTTGACAAGGAGGAGAAGCAAATATTGAATCCGACTTCACTGTCCTTCCCAGAGAAACAGCTTTCTCCTCTGTGGCCAGGACTGGCACAGGCAACTTCCTCCCTGAGTCTTGGTTTTCTTGGCAAAAGCTGTTTACTTTCTTGCGTAATTTTTCTCCCGACGGGTCCAATCCCTGACTTGTTTCAAAAGTATTTGGCAATCTCTTTCTCATCACCCTTTTGGTTGCCTCTGTGTTCTGGGGCTGCTCGTGGGGTGATGCATTGCTGTTGGGTGACATTTGCAGACACATTACTGACAGGAACAGAGAGCCACAATGATTTCCTGAGGTGAAACTTCCCGCTAATCTATGTGCGTCTGTGTTTGTGGATGTGTTGTTTCTTATTTTTCTTTGGCTTTCATGTGATGTCCCAGCTGTACAAATTACATCACCATCACCCTGATATAAATTCCAGTTATTCACACCCCAGACAGCCCTGCTGCTCGCATCTCAGAGCTGGGGCTGAGGAGTTTCTAATGGTCTCGGCCCAGGTTTGGGTACTTGATCCGGGCCCATCATCTCTTGAAATCAAGAGTTATCTCTATAGATAATTTTGTAAAACAGTAAGAATACATGAAGCAGAAGCAGCTGAGCTGTATTTGCAGGTGACAAGTTTCAGAGTTAATTTAATCCTTTAAGCGAGCCTTCTAGATACAATTTTCACTTTCCTTGAAAAGTGTTCCTGTAAAGGACATGTTTAATTCTTGACTTGACCCGGGCTCTGGCAAAACAAGGGTGGTGTTATGGGAGGCCGAGATCAAGTAATGAGGGGCTAAAGCAAAGATATTTTACATTGTCTGGTGTTCAGTGAAATGCGGTGAACAAAAAGAGTACGAATGTCGGATGCTCTTTGTGAGCAGTGCCGCTGAGCTGACGAGCTCTCTGTAGACCGACTTCCATAGCAGCCTAACGTATAAAAAGACTTTAAATTGGAAGAAGGACTCAGTTCTCAGCAGGAAAATAAGTCGCTTTCAGAACTTGATGCGCTGGATGGGCCTATATTTAAATGATAAATCAAGATGATAGTATTTTATATGTCTTTAATTTATACAAAATCTAATACAGGGGAAAAAATGGTAAAAAAATGAAGTTTTATTTTTTAATATTTGCAACACAATTTAACATGATAAAACCCAGTTTCCAATCCTCTGCCACTTTGCCTCAGATCTCTTCCCGTCCAACCCCATTAATCCCCACTAAACCCCTCGTCTCGGCCACAAACCTGAGGAGCCCCTGAGACACACTCCAAGACACAGAGATTAAATCACACAGAAATCAGAAGTCATCTCCTTGATGAACTCGCTAGCTGAGAGATTCATGCAAATAAGACAAGGTGTATTAGGAAAGCCAGAAAAAGGTCGGTTTGGGAAAGCCAGAACAGAGTCGCTCAAGGTTCATGTTGTTGGAGCATGGCATGGCAGCAGTATTTTGAATGTCTACGAAACTGTTGAGTCTTAAAAAAACCACTGACCTGGTGGCTGGAAGTGGTGGAGGAAAAATGGAAAAGAAGTAGGAGCAGTATATTGCTAAGATGTATAAAACTATTGCCAGAAAGAGTATTGACTGAACCGGTACTAAAGAGTATTGAACTATTGATTGACAGAAGGAGTAAGCTTGGACACAATGCAAGATACAATATGATGTGTATCGGGAGTTATCTTCATATTCTTACYGTCACTAACTGCACAGACAACACACTACAGCACCCGCACCCACTAACCCACCATACCTATCTTCAGTTATGCTGTCCCATGCAAAGCTGTCTGGATGTAGTGTGTGTCATTAAGAAAAATGACCATAATAATAATAAAATTATTAATATACAATACTAGATTAAAATAATACACTTTGTTTTCACRTGCAGACAGTTTGGTACAGAATTAGGAAAATAAGTTGAGGTGTTCAAGTCTGCCAGAGTGAGCTGGTGGTGCAAGCTGATGGCTAAAAACTGCCTTGGATAAAAATCTTAACTGTATTTCACTGCATTCTTCCAGGAACCAAGGCAGGCTGGGGAGGAAGCTGTCATAATCAAGAAAGGCAGTATGCAAGCTAACAAGAAGCTGTTGAATGAGAGCTGTTCCATGGCCATGCTCCTTTATAACTATAGTTTCCTGGTTTTTATTGTCTGTAGAGGTACAATGCTTTTTCTGTGGGAACAGAACATCAGCCTGGAACCAAAAGCCCAGAGAGCAGCAAACACACTGCAGTAACGGCACTGACTGTTTCGAATACAAACTACGTTTTTGCTTTGGCCGCAGATCAAATTGTGGGTAGAAGTTCAGGTCATTTCTCTTTCTGTCCAGACGAGTCTTCCATTTCTAGCTAGCTGTTGGCCTTGCCATTTCCATCTAAGAGTTGCTAATACAGCAATGTCTTCTGTAGCATATTTTAGACTCCCTGTCATTACTGCCTCTGCAGTTTGTCACTTGCAGTCCATTGCTCCCATTTTTTCCCTTCCCATTCTGAGAGACTTTTCAGAACGGAGACAAAGTGCTGGATTTGATGGGCCAAATCCATTTTCTTACAGACTGCTTGTCATGGTAGGATACACAGTGTCATGATTGTCATCCATTTTTGCTGAGTATTATAGAAACCCAGGCACTTCTTTGAATGCTCAGTCCTCAGACCCTTCTATGCACTTTGTTTACCCAACTTAATAATACAACAGAAGTCTCAACACCCTGGACTGCGATTATGGCAACAGCACTTTTAATTAAGAAGAGAGTTCACTACTGCATCAGTAGGAAAAAAGAAAAAGACTTGTTTTCTTAATTTGATATGTGGTGTGGGATATTGACCCATGAATTTAGGCCAATAAACCTTCCTTYTTTGCAAGTAGAACTCTTATTATTTCATTTACCCTTTATGATTCTGTAAATGGAAATATCATAAAGGTAATACTCAAAACAAAGATGTTACAAAAAAGCATGAAGCAAGTATAGATTTTTTTAACGCTCTTAATTAAAGTCATAAAATTTCAGAGTAGAAAATTTCCATTTGAATGACTCATGTTATTAAGTACAGGACTGTATGTTCCCATGGCTCAGCAACCTTAGTAAATATATCATTAGTGGTCCACAGAAAGAGAATGGGTAGTTTGGTGTTCTTATTTTCAGCAGCTTAACACATTAATGATATAACTGCCATTATTTTTCCATAAATGTTGTTGTTGTCCCTGCCAGAGTACGTTGTGTGATTAGAGATGCAAGGGGAAGRGATTCACATGATGGTCTGTGATTCACATTAAGACTGGCTTTCCATRGTCTGTTAAAATCTAGTCCACGTTACGGAAGGTTGAAACCCATTAATATAATACATATTCTGTAACCCATGAATCTATATGTTAAAATCATGTAATATTTTCCTGCCTTTTTAATATAACGTGAAACATATCAGTGGGAGGAAAAGTAAGAGATACTGGGTCTCAGAACTTTTTCTGTTCAGAAAGAGGTTAACACTGTACAGCACAACTTGAGCCAAGGCATTAGTCTTTTATTGGATCTCAGAAGCATGAATATGTGCACCTGTGCGAAGTGCTAATTAGTGACTACGCCTGTCTACGGGTGCTATGATTGCAGTCTATTGATCTGTTGATCTGAGCATTCATCTTCAGGGCTTCGTCCTCATCTACTTAAATATTAATGGTCTCATCATATCATTGTCCCTCCAGTTGAAATGGTGAGGTTGATGCTTCACACTGCCAGTAAGTTGTTAATGTATATGTTCAGACGTGGATTTACATGATACGGGAAAACACCACATGACAAGACCAGAGATCCTGCGCTCCAGCAGTGGTGTCAGGGCTATGAATGCCTTAGTAAGCCTTATTGGCCCTGATCGGCCTCACCTGGGACCTCCACCCACACCCATGGCCCCAGCAGCTCTATTTAAGCTCAGCCTGGGGGCCCTCAGCTCTTGCCTGAGCTGTGTTGGAGGGGTACTGGTTGCCAGCTTGACAAYGCCTCTACCTGTTTGTAGAGCTCATTGGTCCAGACCTCAACCTGCATACTGATCTCCTGACTTGACTTCAGTTCTTCCTTGCTGCCATGGACCTAGCTGGCAACTGCTGGACCTGATCCTAGCCCTGACATGTGGATTGACTTATTGACCTTGGACCCGTCTCATCATCGTGGTATTGCCTTATGGTCTGGACTCTTGGTTGAACCTGCCCTACCCAGCTTGCTCAGGTACTGTGGGAATGGGCTGTGGCTGGAGAGGCCCCCCTGTTCTGCTGGCCATGTTACCCCTCTTGGTGTCCACCCCTTAAGGAGCAGTAGGCCCTTGCTTCTCCCTGACAAGTAGTCCAAAGCAAATATTAATGGAAGAGTGTAAGAGTAGTTGAGCAGGCATAGGCTGATGGTGAAGTGGTATTTCCCCAATGTATTCCTTTAACCTCTGGCCATTTGCAGCTCAGTGAACCAGAGTTGGTGCCTTTATTAAATAACTGTCAATAGATTTCCCTTATCTGAATTTCTCAAGTCTTCCCTTGAATCCATGTAAACCTTTAGCATCCACAGTGTCCTGTAGCAAGGAGTTCAATGACATAATATGTGATGTGAAGTACAACATCCTCTTTGTTTTGAACCTGGTATCTGCTAGCTTTGTATGACATCTATCACTTCAAGGAGTGATATAAGGTGAACTATCAGTTCTTATTTGCCTTCTGTGTGTCACTTGACACTGTAGACTTCTACTGTAATCCTTAGTCATCTCTTCTGGGGCTAAAGAGTTGTAGTTTACTTGGTTATTCCATATTTACATACAGAAAAGGATGTAGGCACAAGCATATGCACTCATGCCCCTCCATTTATTAGTACTGAGTTTAATTAGGAGATGAGGGATGCCTAAGAACTTGTGCTTCCATGGCTTTAGTGATTTGGTATCCAAAAGAATATATTCATTGGTATGGGTTTAAACTCTTGCAAGCTCTGTTAGGCAAATCAGACTGAGAAAAGTTCAACAGCATAACTTATTTACAGATGTCCTGGCAGCCCTGCAGAGCAGCATTCAGGGAAGCACCCGTTTCTCCCCAGTCAACAGGGCTGCTCTGTTATGAGATGCGTTGTTCCTTTCTACTGTTACTATGTAAGTGAAAATAATTTAGAGGGGAAATAGCACAAAGTTTTTAAACATTAATAATTGATCTGTAAAATGTAGAATCATTATTTTTGCTAGTAATTGGTTTCTGGTCTCTACAAAGTCTTCTAAGTGAAGAACATATTGGGTATGCAATTAAAACTAAAAGGGTATAGACTGTATCTGACAAATCAAGCTCAAGTACAGCTATTCCATTGTGTTCCCATATGTATATCAAGGTCAGTTTTTGGAGAATGCAGCACAGCCCAAACTTTCAAGTTGGATACTGAATTGGTTGGAAAAGTTATTGTATTGGGAGCTGCTGTATGCTTAGCTCTTTCTGGAGCTCATCCTTAAGGGATTAAGAATGGCAGTGTAACCTGTGCAGCCCAAACTGTTCCACCTGAACACACGCATTGGGAAGGAGGTGATGGGAGATAGGGACAAAAAATGATGCTCTTTTCCTGCTGGCACGGAACAAGGAGAGGCAGCGCAGAGCTCTGTCAGCCTGTGCAGCTTATGTGTCATAGTAAATATCCACTAATGYTCCCATTCTGATGGAAAAAAATAGAGCCTCTCTGACTTAGGAAAGAACTTATTAGCAGCTGTAAACTTGGTTTCATGACTGAGCAGTGTCACAGCAGCTCAACAGATCTCGCAGCCTGGGGCTGCTGAAAGACCCTTTTCCCCAGTTACTTTATAACTGTATAAGTTAAAATAACTGCTTCCTATTCCTATCAGTGATGACCCATGGCTCCTAAAAGGAGCAGGACTTCTCACCCTGCTCCACTATTGACTGTGTCTGCTGTTGCCAAGCTCAGGCTATTACTCTGTCTTCTCTAATGAGACACTTCAGAGAAAGGAGAAGAACACACAGTAACTGCTAGCATGAAATAACTTTGCAATGTGAAAATAACTGCTTCCTGACCCTGGTGAGCATAGCTGGTTTTGAGGTATTCTGCAGAAAATCTTGTGGGTCTGGAAGAACTATTGCTTGCTTCCACATCATCTGACCTACATCCATCTGTTAGCCAAACTAAAACTTTGTAAGCATTGTGCCCCACTACTACCCCTGGCAGTACATTGGAGGTCAGAGCCATGTTATGGTGCTGGAGGTGAACTCCTGTTTCTTGTTAGTTATAGTAGCTAATAATGAGGCAAAAATCAATACTATAAACAAAACAGCATCCATGGCAACATAGCCATTTACTCTTGAACTTCTCAAAATAGGAATAATTAACTTAACCTCTTTCTTCAGTTTTTATATTTTAAAAGCTTACATATGGGCAGATGTGGGCATGTTCTGGCAATTAATAATCAACTGAGTCAGAGGTCTTCAAGGGAGCTTGTAATGAAGTGCCAGGAAGGATCTTCCTCTTTGCATTCCGGATATAAGAACTTAAATCTAAATCTGCTTTGCTCAGCACAGCAGCTTTGCCTTTTTGGGCTATATCAAACAGATCCATGCAATTGTTTCAAAGGAGATGCTTTTCCTATTGCCTTTGACCGTTAAAAATGAGGTACCTGAGTGTTTAAGTCATGCAAGTCTGATCTGGTTACACCTCCCCGCAGGGAGGGTGCTACCAGTCTGTTTATATGGTCCCTACAACTATACCAGCTCAACACATTTGTTCTATTTTAGAGTAACAAATGAGCACAAAGATCAACCAGTTTATGCTGGGAATAGGAAGTGAATACATACTGATGGGTCATAGCCTGGTTCCCCAAACTACATCCTCCTTCCTCAGTTCTTAGGTGGGCTCCTTGGCTGCAAATCAGGCAGAGACATGTCACRGGAGATTTCCTTGCAAAGGCTCCACTTCCATGGCATTGTATCAGGAAAATAAGGTTAATGACTCTTCCAAATAAAGGACTTGTTCCAAGAGACCTATATTTAGGGTCCATGATGGGGATTCACACTTCCAAATGCACTAATACAGCAATGGCTGAAAGTGCTAGCAAAAACTGTAATAATAATAATAATACTGCAAGCATCTACAGACCAATTTGAAGCATACACTTTATTTTTTTCAGGGTAAAAGGTCTGCATCCTTGGGTAGCTGAGGATTCTGGAAATATCATAGATTAAATCTGGGCTCAGGACTTGAATTTGGCTCTGCACGTCACTGACCTGAATAAGGTAAAAGACAGTATGAGCAAGGTCATCACTTGGCTCAATAAGCTTACACAGTTCCTTACAGCCTTTATCATCCAGGCCTTCTTATCTTGCTCCATCTGCTCCATTCCAGTGATATTTTTAGCATGCATTCACGGTACAGTTTTTCCAGTCTGGCTGCCTGACCCTTTGGTCTCCTAACAATGCAGCTGCAATGGAAGTGGTGCATGAGCAAAGGCTGCCAGTGAAGTGGGATTTTTTCCAGATCCCAGAATAACCCCCAAATTTGACCAATCCTGTCCCCTTGGAGCTGTTTTTTAACGAGTCAAGCTGGGAGGTTTTTTTCTGTAAGGTTCTGTTAACCTATAAATGGCTGCAGCTCAGCTTTGAAGTTAACACTTCATTAAGATTAATTGGGGAAGTTCACACCTCTGCTGGGAGTTTGTCTAGCAGACTCTGCAAGACAGAAGTGGGCTGATTTACACGCTGATGCCTGGCTTTGTAGTCGTAAAAGCAAGGGCAGTGACCGGCTCAAAGAACAGTGCAAGAGCTGAAAAATGACCCCGCTTGCACAAGCTCAGCTCCTTCTGCTCCTGGACCTAACAAAGTGAATGGATGCTGATGACAACAGCCCTGAACTTGCACTACAATTTCAGGTGCCGATCTCGGGGCATTAAATGACTGGGGATATATGATTAAACCTTATGTTACTGGTGGTAGATAAACAAAGAGGTAAATTTTTCCATTTAGCTACTGCTGCCCGGTATGAGCTGGAGATTATTCACTGCAAGGAGGAGAAGGGAAACGGGGCTGGCTCCTGCTGACACACAGGCTGTGTCCGGTGCACTGTGTCCATGGGAGAGGTCTCCAGGAGGATGCGGGGGGAGGAGGAGAGCTGCGTAATTCTCTTTTCCCCTTGTGTCAGGCCACATGATGGGAAGGAAGAACCTTGCAACATGTCAGGTCCATCAGGACCAGGAAAGCTGATGCCCTTTTAGACTCTGGACTTGGCAGTCTCAGGTTTACTGTTGGACTAGATGATCTTCAAGGTCTTTTCCAACCTAAATGATTCTATGATTATTCTTGGTGCCTTTGAATCTGTGCTGCTTGCAACAAGCAGAAATCAAAATTGGGAACAAATCAAGTATTGTTTAAATCTCTTGTTACAGAGGAAGCTTTTGAAAAGCCTTACCTGTCAATGTGTGTTTTATGGGGACAAAAAGGGGGGGACCCCCCCCCCCCCCGTGTCGGCATCCTTTTAGAAAAGGAGCACAAACCCAATCAATGGCCCCTACATCATACTTGCGAAGGAAAGCGGGCTGAAATCTCTAGCTGCTCATCTGTCCTCCCTGGCCCTGCTGCTGCCAACTGCCCCATGCCAGAATCCTGCTGTGCAGTCCGGTTTAGTGTCTCAGTGCAAATTCCTGATGGTCTCAGTTAATATGCCAGACCTCAGGCTGTGCAGTACAGACAGGTGAGCTGCCGGCTCTGCTGGAACGGCTGTAGCTGACAGCAGCAAGGTAGCACAAGTCCTTGTGGTTTCCTCAGCTCTGACTTCTTTCGCCTTGTGATGATTCTCTTGGACCAATAAATCATCAATGGTTGGTTGAGGTCAAATGGTCATTTCTCTAGGATTTCTAGATGCCAGTCAGAGCTGGGATGATCCCAGGTAAAAGAAAGCCTCAAACAAATGGATGTTTCACCTATACATTATCTCATAAGCAGTGAGTTGTATACCTCTGGGATACACCTGATCAACTGTGACAGTGTGTTTGTCCTAATCAGGACAGACAGCTGTGACCAGTAATGTCTCAAAATCACCAGTTTTTCTGACAGAGTCCTCCAGTAGAAAAGCACAGTGGTAATATGTATATCAGCATTTGGGAAAAACTGTGTGATGAAGCCCTTTTCCCTTGCCAAAGTATGGAGAAATAGTATATCAAAGCTATGGTAGCGTTATGTATGGCATAGTAAATAAGTCAGATCTTGGAGTATGTCAAAGTTCATAGTCAGAACAGTTCTTGCCCATAATCAATTTTCATTCTCAAGAGCAGATGAGTTGCAAAGTCCTGTACAACAATGCGTATAAACCACAGCTGACGTGGTTTAAGTGAACTCTCCAATCTAGCAGTGATTACCTTCCACAGTAATGACAGTGTGGTGCTTTCCATAATATCTGCTCAGCATTTTCAAAGGGTTATGATTAGCTGTGATATGACAAAATAAACAATGGTGTGTAGTGTTTGCACAACGGCTTTCATACTTACTGCTTTGTGCAAGATAATCTTGTGGCCTGAAGCTAGGAGAAACATCCCTTGTAGCACAGTCAGCTTCTTTGATACATCTTTATCTTACTTTTTACTGTGTTTATTGCTGGCAGAAAACAAGAGTAAATGTATAGATAAACYTCAGGGTCTTATCATCTTGGCTAGAGGGGTAATCCTGGCTCCATTCATGTAAACAGCTAAATTCCTTCTGATTCCATTTGGACCAGGGTTTCATCTCTTTGAGTACTTTTTTCCCCTCTATTTGCAGTCCTTGAAGTAATTACAGACTGCTGTCTACCACCTGCATTCCACCAGGCGCAGGGATTGGAGCTGAAGGCTCAGCAGTAAGTGCAAGAAGAAATATCGTCCTTCTAAACTTTCAGACCTTTAAGCATTTCTGGGGTGGGGAATGTGGGAGGAGATCCATGAACCAGGGTCTGAAAACCCATCAGGCACCAGAGGGAGCAGCTGGAAGAAAGGGGCAAGTCCAGCTGCAAACTCGTCCTCTGATGCAGCTGCTAAAATAGGCATAGTTGCCTGCATTACCAGTGAAGCACGAAGGCTAGTATCTAATGCTAGAGAGACAGTGATGAGCATTGCGTATTAGAGTTTTGATATCTTAATATTGTTTCTATGGTACCAGTTCCTGGAATCTTCAGAAAAATAAAATAAAATTATAGCAATCAGGGAGCCACTGCCCTAGTTCTATCTATAAGCCCTCTGTTGTCTTACGGGGGCTTCATATCTAGTCAGGACATTTCCAGTTCTGTGAAGTGATCTTTGATGTCTATGGCTCATACAAGTGGAAATACAACATGTACATTTATAGTGTGTATTTTTTTCAAAATATGTTTTCTACTTTTCAGGACAAATACTTGCACAGATGAAGGTTACGATACTGGCTGTACTAGAACTTAATCTCCTGTTCGTTTACAGGTCAGATATAGATCAGAGATCTACAGCACAAACCACCCTAGCATTGACCTTAGCTTCCCAGTGCTCCCAAACAAGATCCGATTCAATGGAGTCTGGGCTAATGTAAGTCTAAGTTGTCCATAGGAGTCTGGGCTCTCTTGGTGTAGCRAGAGGTCCTGCTCCCCCTTCACAGTAATTCAGAGCTCCATGGGAATTTTAAATTCCACTTTCTGCTTTACTAGCATCTTCTATYCAGAGTTATGCTGTAAATGGCTTTCAGCAGTCAAATCACTCATAAAGATGGATATATCAAGAGCTTCTTTTATATAAGAAATGTTTTGCTACATAAAAGCAAAGTGTTAGGAGAAGTGGTGACTTCTACAAGTACCCCCTTTTTCTTAAGGACTATGGATGCTAGCAGTACAAACAATGACCATCACTGCCTTCCAGATTCTATTTGCATTTTGGTATAATACCTTTCATTTAGAAGAACGGGAGACCACATAATTTTATCTAGATCTCCATTGTTTGGAAACTGAAATACAGCTAATTTTTAGAAACAGGTTAGACAAATGCTTGCTGCACAACATTGGTTAAGGATAAACAAAAAGTAATGTCCTATGTAAAATATCATTGGAAATGTAGGTTTAGCTACCTGAGTTTGAATTCAGGAGAGGCATCTGGCTCTTGAATAAGTTCAGTCATAACTACTTGCAGGTGAGCCTGTGGGATTCACTAGCCCAGGCTGGGCTAATCACAATGAAAAGATATTTTCTGGTGTGGACCAGAAGACTTCATGATTAAGGAAGAAGTGTCCTGTGTTGCACAATCCATCAGAAAGACAGCACTTGCCCAAACATAATACCAAACATAATATCCTTGGTAGCATAACCGGAGAACTTCTTGCTTTTAGACTCCATGGTGAAAATGGTCTGTAGGATTGGTTACAGGTGTTCCTATCAGGGCAGCAACAGATGCATTTCTGCTTAACCTAGTTGAGAAGTCTCTTTTTATGCCTTCTGTCCAGTGGGCAGCAACTCGTTTCACTCCAGAAAGTTCTTTMAATTTATGGGGCTACAGCAGAACTCGGAAATATTGCAGACAAGTTGATTACCCTCTCTCTTGAAGATCAGACAAGAGGTAAAAGTACTGCCTAATTGACATGATGGGTTGTCCCAACAGAGTCTTTATTCTAAGATAGTTTTCATATTTTCAAATGTAAAAACCTGAAACGGTGGTGAAGGAGAGGCTAGGGGTTGTTTTTTTTTTTTTTTGGCTTGATCAGCTAACCTGAAAAGGTATGTCTGTGAAGTCAGTCAGGAAAGTAGCAAAATTCCTGGTTGTAGCTCTTGGAAATCGTTGCAGAAACAAAGCCAGGTTATTTCTATAGAGGTTGTGTTATCATCAGAAACAGTCTGGAAAGAACATGTTAAGATCTGGGTTTGATTTATTCTAGGACCTAGGGTTCAAGTTCAAATCCAAATCAGGATTAAAAAGGACTAGAGTATTCAGCAGGAGATTTTGGCTTCAAATGATAGAAACAGTGAGAGATCTAGCTGGCTTTGGTGATAGGCCAGGTTTTTAAATCACCTTGATTTTTGCACACCTCCTTTTACAGATAATTGAAGCCATATTGTGTTACATATATGCAGCATAAATTTCTATTGGTAACATGTCTTTATCCTGAGAAATTACACTTTTTCCCCTGTAACTGAGACAAAGAAGCTCCTTTTTTTGGATCCCTGACATCCTCCTTCCAGCCCCTGTCAAACAGTCTGGGCCTAATGTGAATTCCAGTGATGAGGAATAACCTGATATTTTGCTTACCTTAGTGA
Source organism: Phoebastria nigripes (assembly GCA_035582835.1). Classification (NCBI taxonomy): domain Eukaryota; kingdom Metazoa; phylum Chordata; class Aves; order Procellariiformes; family Diomedeidae; genus Phoebastria; species Phoebastria nigripes. Next base: position 741,436 of record JAYKAV010000633.1, read on the forward strand.
ATGAAAGGTTAATTCTGTACATCTAAGTTTTATACTGCATGCTAGTTTGTTAAAGACATTTTACCACACAGCTGGTGAGGGATTTTCAAAAATACAAGAGAGGCTTGTATGTTATTTGTTTTAACTTTTCCTTTCAACTCTTTTTTCATTAAGTTCCCAGATGACTGCACACTCTTGAATGCAGCGATCTGTTTAATCTAGTTTTAGCCTTCCTTTTCCTGTTTTGCTGTTTACTTTTCGTTCCATGCCAGTAGCTATTGAGGCAATACTGTGGGTCCATTATCTGTTTCAGGCCTCTTGGAATATATGCGTTGGCTTTACTCTGTGTGTGCATGCATGAGACAGGGGGAATAAACATACATGCGGCCAATTAGTTAGTACACTTAAATTAATGAAGAGCAATCTATGAATCTCCTTTTTCTGAGAATTTGGAAATACTGAGAACGTTTGCCATGTAGCCTTCAAAAACTTCAAAAGCAGCTATAAGGTCACAGTCTAATACTCCCTTCTGTATACTCATGTCTTTTCTAAAAATATTTCCCAACTTAATCTTCAGTATATGGAACAGGAGGGCAGAGGGGGAACGACAGTGTTTATGACCAAAGTGCAAAGACGAGGAAGAAAATGAAATCCACAAAAAAGCAAATCTTTTGATCTCTGCTTCATTTTCCTCATTATGAACTTAACAGTACCAGCAGTTATGTTTTAACTAAACATTGAGTTTATGGACCTGTGTCTCTGTCTACAGATAAGAGGAGGTCAAGAGGAACTCTGCTAATGCTGTCTTTGCTTTTGCAGATTTTCCTTGAATTGGGACACCCAAACAAGTCCGTGGGAGTCTAAATGCTACCAGTGATTTGGGTGTGTTCCTCCTTGTAGTAGGTAGAATATGATCAAAGATGTCTGCTCTGGGTATATACAATCCTGCTAGAAAAGAGTCTTGGTAACATCACAGGTAAAGGGGCTTCTAGGATCCATGAAACTTGAGAGAAAATATCACAATAAAACCAAGAAGAACAAAATTAACCCAGCTAGTGGAATTTGGGAAGAAGGGTAAAAAAGCAGGGTTTTGTATGTCCTTTTCTCTTTTTGGCTCTTGAATTGTGAAAAACCCCTCAGGGGTCAGAAAAGCTGAAAATGAAAGCAGGAGGAAGGCCTAGGAGGATCTCTGCTCTGCAGAAAAGCTCACCTGTCAAACCACCCTCCGGAGCAGGAAGGAGAAACTCCAGTTTCCAGCAAGGTTTCTGCCTCTGGATAAAAATAAAAGGTTTCTGCCTCCACAAAATAAAAACAAAAGAGGGACTCAATGTTGCTCCATCTCTTTGCCTTCATAACTAAGCTTACTGACTCTTGCCTGTCAAAGCAGTTCCTTGGCCGGTTGATAAACACATCCATCATTTGATAACTCTGCCAAGTGATCACATCCTCTTCGTCGCATTCCCACTGTTCTGGCTTCACAGACTTGCTTTGTCTTCTGTAAATCCTAACAGAGATAGTGAGCTGAGCTTGCACGGTGTGTCCTGACAGCCTACCAGTGCCCGAGGGATGCCTTGAAGGGTCATTCCAAAACACTGACCTGTCATACTTCATCCTCCAGCTGGGAAGACTGAAGTCCTCAGAAAACCCACGTGCACCAGAAAGGAGTTTAGGTACGCAATGAGGAAGTCAAAGAAAGACCAGAGGTCCCAAAGAAGAAATAAAATATGACCTAGTCTGCAACTAGCACTGATAACCATTCAAGGAAAATAAAAATCTTCCTCTCTTTCTTTCTGTGCTTTCTTATAAAGCACAGAAAAATAAGGTAGCCAGATTCTACCCTCCCTGAAACTACTCTGAGACATATAAACAAATAACTTGGTACTGGACATTAAGGAGAACTTACATTAGGGAAATACCCAGAGGGAAGTAGCTCAAACAGGCATGTGTATTGGAGAAGTAAGGCATGTCCCTTATCACTGTTGCTCATTTATAATTTAAGCTCTAAGTACACAACTAATTCTGAATTAGTTCCAAAAACAAAAGGAAAAGAGAAAAATAATAGTTTGTGGAGAAGTTTGCTGGCTCTGACTGACATTGGCTATGAACATGCCTGGGTGAACAGCACTGAACTGAATCTGGAGTTTAAGCACAGACAGGTCATTTCAAACAGTCCTGCAGTTAAGCAACACTCTTCACCCTAGGGAAGTCTCCCTTCCAAACACTTCCAGCGTTCCACATGGGCTTTCTTTCAAGGTTGTTGGCTGTTCTCAGTGGTTTTTCTTAATCTTTACTCTTTTTGAAGATTTTGGGATGTTTAGGGAAGCTGCTGTATTAATTTTCTCAGATGTTTTGAGTTCTGAAAAGCTTTCACCTGCAAAGGATTTATCCTGATGAGGAATTAATTCCAGCTTTATTTGCAGAAGAAAGAGAACTGTATACAAAGTGAAGGATGCTCGGCTTCTTCTCAGATGCTAACATGAGCAATTCTGAATGGAGATCTGTTAGGGTGTTCTGGATATTTGCATGTCAGCATGCAGAAAAAGCAAGCAAATGCAAATGAATGTTCCTGAAAACAGCAGTGGAAAGCAAATATTTTTTTTTACATATCCTAAAAAGACCTTGTTATAAGGATCATGATAGCAAGAGCCCACTACCAAGAGACAGAAATACTAAACTTCCAGAGCAGGAGATGATGAGAACTGGCTGGCTCACAGCAGTGGAATCAGGACCCTTCCCTCCTAGGTCACAAGCATACCCCGGGGCAGTTGGCTGTGGCACCACTCTGTCTCCAGCTGTTGCTACCATCAGCTTACCAGGTGCAGTACGGTTCACAAATATGTAAGAAGACAGTTAACAAAAAATAGCTGCACCATTGACGCTATCAGAAGAGAGATTCATAATTAGACTGACCCTTCACCTACAGGGGAGAGTTTGGGGGCAGGGTGAATAATGGACCGATGGAGAATGTGCCAAGTATCAGGATAAAGAAGTTGAGCAGAATAGAGGGCTAAGAGACAGCAGAGGGACTAGCAGAGTTCTAAAAAAAAAAAAAAAAAAAAAAAGGACAAATAATGGATAGAGGTAGCAAAGACAATGAGGGTAGTGAAACACTGGCACAGGTTGCCCAGGGAGGTGGTAGATGCCCCATCCCTGGAAACATCCAAGGTCAGGTTGGACGGGGCTCTGAGCAACCTGATCCAGTTGAAGATGTCCCTGCCCACGGCAGGGGGGTTGGACTAGATGACCTTTAAAGGTCCCTTCCAACCCAAACCATTCTATGATTCTATGAAGTACACAAAAAAATATGCAGCTTTTGCTGTCTAAAGGAAGCAACTATTTATACTTACTGTCTACCCACAACAAGCTAGACCCCCATAACTGGATTCTTCTTGCTTAGACTCCACTGAGATCCCTAGTTTTATTTTAGATGCATCTCAGCATCCCGAAGCATTTAAGCCTTAGCAAACTCCTTTAGGTGGAATTTGGGCTGCATAAATCTGAATGTAGGAAGCCTTCCTGAATCCCACAGTGTGTGGTTTGTGCACATATGCATGTGAGTGCATGCATGTGCTCATCAGGGAAGCAAAAAGAAGGAACTGAGGCAGCAGACACATGACTCAGGGTGTGGGCGAGATTGGTAATATAACCCCAGTATTGCTGGATTATCAGCAAGTTTGGATCTTCATTCTGCAGCAGCTGGGCTACCTCCCAACGGAAAATGCTGCAGGCAACATTTGTGCTTAGTAGTCAATTATCCATGGGAGCAGGTAAGGGATTAGTGACCAGGTAGGGTTTCACGCCTGTCAACAGGGCGAACACCGTAGCTGTTCAGAAATATTTAGCAAGAGAGAGGAAATAATACAGCTCTTTCTGTTCTAAACCACAAGTCCCTTCCATTTGAACTGAAGGAGAATTGTCTCCCTTTGGTGGAATTCAGTATGTGACGTGTGCCTGGATGAGATGTGGTTCAAAGTCATGTTGCTGCATGTGCTTAACGCATAGCTGTCCTCCCCTTCCACCCGTGCCTGCCTCGGTACTGCAGCCCATCACCTCTGCCTTTGGGTCACTGCTTCTTGTGCCCTGTGAAACCAATCATAGAGATACCTGGCTGGAACTGAAAAAAAAAAAATAAAAATAAGGTTTTTTTTTCTAGGAATGCTGTTTTTCAGCCAGATCAATTTCCCAACCTGATTCACAGCATTGACGCAAAAACCAGGAGGACCAATGCAACCGAGAGGCCAGAGCACAGAGGTACCCGCTAGCAGTGAGGGGCAGCAAGAGCTTAAGTCTGAATTGCTGCCAAAGACTTTGCATCACGAACCTTTAGCTGGAGCTGCAGTTTGGGGAACAAAGCTCAGCCTAACCCAATTTGTGCTCTGAACAATGCAGAAATACCACAGGTTTAGCTGGTTTTTACTTCTGTCTTTGAATTAAGTGGCATGAATTTAGGTTTGCATCTTTCACCCAAAGAAACCTTATTAAGCAGCTTGTTTCTGCCAATGTAATTAATCAGGAGATGGCAAAAGATCACTTTGTTTCATCCCAGATTTCAAACCCCATTCGTCTGTTCTTCCCTGGCCTGTCGAGGCTCTCCCATATGCTGCGTGTTCTGGGCAGTGTATGGTGTCTTATTTTTAGCTATAGGTGATAGCAACACATCATTTTTAAAGAAATCCCACTAATAATGTCTGTTAGTCTTTGAAAGCAATCAGGTGTTAACAAGCTTATCTTAAAGTTTACCTGCCTAAAATTTCTTCTGCTCTCACTTTCTTAGCTTTCATTCTCTTAACCTGTGTCCCAAGTGAAAAAACACCTGATCATTTAATTGATTTATCACAAAAAATAAAAATGTACTTGTTTTTCCCTTCTTTAGCAATATCTTTTGGCTCTTTAAAATGTAGCATTTGCATCAGCTCACTTTAAATGTGTTTCCTCCATCCCCTGATTAACATAGCTAAGTTTTTGTAAGTTTTGGATGCATAATTTACAGATTGCAAGAGTTTTCTCTTTTAAATTCAGTGAACTATATTTAAAATACTCAGGTGCCATTTTTTTATTACTAAAATGGAGTCACAAAGTCAATTGATGAATGGAACTGAGCAGTTTTCAGGATCAAGTTCAAGCTTGTAAAAAGAGATCAGTTACTAAAACTTAAAAAAAAAAAAAAATTATCTGAAGCTCAAATCTTTCCCCAACAAGAATAACTGTAGCTCGCACTCTCTCTCTTTACAGGCATACCATTATACAAGAAATGTAAAGTAAGATATGGGCATATCTTGAGTATTTGTTGAAATTAGCATTCTGTTCTTCACTGGATTTTCTTTGTGCCAGACAGAACTATGCTTTTCCACATTACTCCATCTTGGACCCTGATCCTGCATGTGCTTACTTGATTATTCTGAATACTTCAGAGTACTCTCGTAACTGTCTCATATAATGAACAGTCAAGTCTATTTTGAATATGTTAATCTCAGAGTGAAGTTAAATATAAATACACGCCCCCAGCACTCTGAAGGATTGATGCATTTTCGGGTTAATCTCTGAGGATTTTAGTGCCAGTCAGAAGAAACGATCAATATCAGTTCAGTATTGCGTCCAAGCAGGTGCACACTTTCATGAGAAATTTATGTGATTCCCATTACAGAAATGCTAGGATCCCTATTTTATAGCTACAGAAGAACCAAAACACCAAAGGACTAAGGGAGTGGTGTGATGACACAATACGTTTATTTTTTGGATAGGGACAGGACAGGATTAAAAAGTGCTGCCATATGAGACCAAGTATTTATGTGGTCTAAACTCTCTCTGCCAGTTCCAGTTTGTTTTAAAAATTCTGATGGATTAACTTTGAACAGCCAGGCTTTATGCCAGATCAGGCACTGTCCATCACTTCTGTCCCAACTATACATTGAATCCCAGAGCAATAAAGGTGTCGCATTGACATGAACTGTATCGTGCACTCTGTTAAATTCAACAGACAAGCCCACTCCGGGATAAATATGCTGAGAAGAAATCTGGAAGTACCTAGATCCAGTATTACTGCTCGCGTAACCGTGGCTTTACAACCTCGGCTGAGAAGAGATGCGGTCTRCGGTAAGGGAGACCATGGCTCTTGGGGTATCTTTGCCCCTTCCCATCCTTGTTCAGCAGCAAGCAGAGCTGGGAGAAATCAGGGAAGATATAAACAAGATGGACCGCAGACTGTGAGACCCTGAGGATGTTTCTGAATTTGGGACAGTAAAAAAGGCTCAGTAGTAAAAATGGACCAGGGGAACGAAAGTGGATTACTGAAGGCATGGGGAGAGAGACCAAGGCGGCTTGAAAAAAGACGTGTTAGGTGGCATGGGAGGCAGAACTTGTTGGCACGGGAATACAGAGGAAGCTGGACTCCTGGGGAAATCTTGAGATAATCCCTTCATTTGGGTCTCTTACTGGCATTTCCAAGTGTCTAAGAGTCTAAAACCTGCACTGTAGTGCTGCCTGGCTGCAGCGAGGCTGAGATCTCGGCTGGGGGTTGACAGTCGTGAGAGCTGTAAAACTGTCCCGTGATACGTGCGGCTGTCACAGGCGAGGCAGCGTTAACCACGCGTACACCTCGTTATCTGCCKCCTGCTAGCGTTCACAGGTAAGCTRTTTTCAACAGAGACATTTAACAACCCTGCATAGGGCAGGGTAGAAACTTCACTTGAGACTTAAGTCTCTTCTGCTTCGATGCGTGGGATAACACCGAGTTGAGTCAAGGGACAGGAGAAGCCTTAGACACCTCTACTGCCACGGCAGGGATGAGCCTACAGCACTGCCCTGCCTCCGGCTGGGAGCTGTGCCCGGGCTCTGGGCTGGGGCGTCACGGGTGAGAGGGGGACTGCTGTGTCCCACTTCAAATGTAGACTGGCATTGGGAATCAGCTCTGCAAATCTTGCAGATAATTTAATTCAGGGAAACAGAAATATATGCTCCGTGGCGAGGAATTGGTGAAGAGTGCAACCCAAAGCAGATTGCTCTTTGTTTCGCAGCTCCATTTCTAAAGCTGAAGTAATGTGGGGAGAGGGGAATAAGAAACATCTGAAATACATATACAAGAGCTTTGTCAATCCTTCTAAAATGTCTATTATATTTATTTAATCTTTATTGTGTATGGCATAAGATTMATATTATAACAGGAATAATTGGCATTTTTATGGCACCTTTCCTCTGTAACAACTTTCTTTTGGAGATCGCAAAGCATATTTATAAATACCCATCAATAAGCCTCACATAATCATTGCGTGGGTAATAAAAGTTATTCTATTTTGCTTTCCTGTCACTTCAAGATTTAAATCACATGAATCTTCAAGGCTTAAAAGAAAAACAGCCACAGAAACCTGTGAGGAATCCACCTGCCTTCTTATTTTAACACGCTACAGTCACTCCTCCAGCTATGTATCAGCTCTGTGGTCACCCTTCAAGTGAGATATAAGTTCATCTTTGACCTATCAGCCATCGAATGACTCAGGACCTACGCGGACACCATTTCACATCATTGCATATCGCAGCTGTGGTCTGCCAGGGTGCACACAATAAGGCAGGAGCTGAGGCAGCACGCTGCCTATATTGCCTTGTTCGTAGCGGTTGCTCCTCCCTTAGTCAAAAATAATTCCAGGTTTTGTTGATCTTTAGGGCATGCTGCTAGATCTTCACTTTGTTAAAAAAAATGTTAAAGGTGGGTAGAATTTGGGTGTGATAGTGTGTGTGACAGAGCATGACGGAGAGATTAAGCCTGGCTATTTATTGTAGATAAAAGAAGTAATGGAATTGTAAAATATGCATTATTTTTTTAAATCATTCTAGCCTGAGGCACAGTTAGCTGGAGAGATGCTTCCAAGGCCATACCAAAACATTTGTATTCCAGACTCAATTATTTATCAACATGAAATAGATACATTATCTCAGGCATCACRTTTTAAGTCTGGAAAAGTTAGCAACTTGGTAAATAATTTTAAAAATGCGACTGCTTTTCAAAGCAATACTTTATCTATTTCCATGCAGATTTGGGGAAGCTCTAGGAAAAGTTATCGATGAAGAGGAATCAGAAGTGAAATTTTCTTAAATCCTTCCATGCTTTTTTTTGAGATAATATATTGAAACTTGGTGATTTTTTTTTCATAAGGGCCTCCCACCTGGCATAAAGGTTCTTGTTTTATTGCAGATATATAAAGCTTTTGAGGAGCTCTGTCTCACTTCTTTGAAAATCATCATGCTTTTCCATGATGTTTTCAAAGAGGTCTTGTACGTGGGCACGACTGGGCATCTCCATTCAAAAGCAGTGAGCCTTCTGCTGCCACATCGTCAGCCAGGGAATTGGAGATGCTCACTGATGGCTAGAAAAAACCCCAAAGATGTTGTCTAGGTGTATTTCTGCTGCATTTGTGACTAAAAATACACTTAGGTAAATTCTGAAAGGAGGAGGAAACCACAAGTGCACAGCAACGTGGCCGAGGCTCCCCTGGATAAGAAGCGTCGGGAGGAAGGCTGGGATGAGGGCTGGCTCGTCCCTAACCTCTCTCTGGGATTTATGGTAATCTTGTGATCTAGGGGCTGGAACTGCCATTCCAGCACCAGAGGGGTTTATGACTCTTTTGTTGTTTTAAAGTTATTTGTGCATTCACTGTATACATTATGAAATTGCTGTGGTKTTTTTTTTTTTAATCTCTGAAAAGCCAGAATTCTGGGCCACYGGTGTAGCTTCCTAAGCACAGGCATGGAAACTCCTGAATTTTAACTAGCAGTGTTATCTAAGTAGCCTTCTTTTTGGTTTTCCCAGGTACTTTTTAAAATTACTTTGGGGAAAAATCTGTTATAATGATTGTTTAAAAAGCTTATATTTAATGCTTTGCTATTGCAGAGCAAGCCTGCTGAGTCACTGGTAACAGTTTAATTYCAAAGCTGGCAACGTTTCTCATCGATTGCCCTGTATACAAAGATCTCCACATTGCATATGTATGTAATTAACAGTAGATAAGGCTGTTCTATTTAAAGGCTATGAAAAGAGGAAAAACCCTTCAGGTTGTACCCTGACTGATTTAAAATGAATATGATTTTTTGACAAAACACCGGTTGCAGCATGCAGTATGAAGATTCCCAGTGTGCAGGGAAAGGYTTTCATGATACCACTAGAGAAGTCAAAATAAAGAGCAGAAACTACTTAGGAATTCACTAGAAACCTTGGGAGAGAGCTAGGAATAAACCCCCCATGTATAGTGCTTCCATTTGGCAAGAAAAATAAATGTTTACTTACTAAAGCGTTTATTTCTAAATTGTCAGGTGTGGCTGCCCTTTACAGGAAAGCGGGTGCATGACTGGCAAGGAAAAAGAAAAAAATAACTGGCAAAATAAATACTGTGAAGAGGAAGGAGATACAGCACAGAGGAAAAGTACTGTGATAGAAAAGGGCAATGGATCAGCAGAAGTTTGCTGGTATGTGCAGAAATGACAACATCTGATTTTTTTTACAGTGAGAAGAAACTATTAAGCATATTTTAAGTCATTCCTGCTTGTATTTTCTCCCCCACTTCTTCCTTTGTAGTTGTGTTTTTTGTTGGGTTTTTTTTGGTTTTTTTTGTTTTTTTTTTTTTTTAACGACAAGAAAGAAGATAAATTGCTAGTTGTAAAGAGTGCTGCAGGGGAAACACTGGGGATATAACCACCTAATTATGAATTTCCTGAATGTGCAACATGACCAGGAGCAACTGGACAGGATTAGTGCTGTATGGTTCATCTCCAGCTGTTTCATGAATACCAATCTACAAAATCTTCCAAGAAGAACTTTTTTTTTTTTTCCATGGCCCTACTTTTGGCTTTAACAATGCAAGCAGTACTGCTTTGTTTTCTTTAGAGCCTGAACTGAAACAAGAGCTTTCAACAAAACAAAACCAAAGCAAACCTAACGAGCCAAGGAACTGCACAGTGTTAAGGAGATTTAGCTGAAATATTTGTCAAATATCAAAAGGAACATCCTTCTCGTTGGCAAAAGTGGAACTAACACTGCAGAGATGTGTTATTATGAGACAATAAATGAGAGTATTTTCTTCTGCTGCAGTGGTCAGGAGTTATTGTTTTGAATAAGCACAACTGGTGTGTAATCTTCATGGCAAGCTTCTTGAATTGGTTAAGCGCCAATGCTCTTTGGAAGCTCTTGGCAGATGGGAACTTATTTAAACTTATAAAACCAACGTAGATGAAAAAAATGTAAAAAATGCCCTGTGTAAGTCCTCAGCTTGCAAGCAGACAAATTATGAAGACAATGGTGCTTCTCATGGAAGGCAGGGCAACAGGAACATTTTCTTTCCATGATGCCTTTGCAAAGCTTAAGAAACAGCTAATAGAATAATATCCCTGACAAACAACAACTTCTGGTGTGTCAGAAATCACATCTTCAGAATAACGGCACTGGTGTTCAGAGGGCCTCTTCTAGCTGCTGGTGAAGTCCCTGGGTCTTTCGTGACGCCTAGCAGAGTTTGACTGGGCATATTTATTGCTTAGTAGTAGTCTGAGAGATTCAAAGATCAAATTAAGGACTTGCCTACTAAATGTAATAAAAGGACATCCAGTAGGTAACTGGTTTTATCACAGATTGATGTGCAATGCAAAGTTACCATGCACCCCAATAACAAGAGAGGCGGATAATTTTTATTTCAGATTCTTACAGCGATTAGTCCTTTGATCTTATCCCAAGAATAAGATTTTTGGGGCTTAATTTCTGCATGTGTTATTGAGCATAACAAATACTGACCTGTGTCCTAAAAAGGGAAAAATCTGCTAATTAATACCATGAATACAAACTCCTCACCAAACTCAGCCAGTTCATGAATGCAAAAACATGAATATACGCTCCGTGAATAACTGGCATTCATTTCCTCTAAATAGAGAGGTACAGATAGAAATCCTGGTTCATGCTAATGTTTACATGCCCTAGTTATTTAAAAAGAGCGTCCTGCAGAATTTTGGATTCCCCACAGTAAAAGTGACCATTATGAACTACGAACTATGCTTACCCAGATCTTCTTGCTTGTGCCAGTCTCCATGGGCACTATCTCGAAAATAAAACATTGTAAAGATTGAAGGAATTCAGTATGTTTTAATCTGTACAATCTAATCTGCCTTTAGCTTTCATTTTTTCAGATAAAAGAGTGAAAGAAGACTACCGTGACCAGATAGGACCGTATGATTTTGAGTACCCAATTGTTTAAATTGCACTAACTTTAATGGCTTGTGAGGCATAAAAAGACAAGGGCCCCAAAAAGGGTTTATTAGCAAGAAAAAGCAGATTATATGGTCCCGTCTTTATTCTGTGGAAGGAGTAAGTTACGTGATCACAAGGGGGAGGGAGGAGAGGCGCTACATCATTTTGTTCTGGATGCTTTCGTAAGGAGATCATCCAGTTGTTTGCCTTGCGCATCCTGCCCTTCCCACCTCGCAGAGCCCTTCCCCTGGCAGAGCGAGGTCCAAGTGAGGGATGTGGCAGCGCCCGCTCTCAGCCTGCTGAGGGGTCACCTAAGGTGTTTCTTGCTGAGTACGTCTCTTCTTTTCCGTCCAAGTTGCTGCTGGCCCTGGGAGTAAGAGTCTGAACCCAGAGCTACTTGTTATGGGTAAATGCAACCCGTTAGATACCGAGTCCTGAGCCAGCCCACCCCACAGCTGCTCAGAGGTGTAATAATGCACATGGAGAGAAAACTCCTGTGGCCACAGTCCATCCAGTGTTTGAGCAGAACCATCCACCCTATATGCTGGTGCTACATGGTATTAAAAATGACTGAGGGCAGTACACCCGATGTAAAAAAAAACAAAATAGTATTCAGCAAATAAATCAATCAAAGCATTCTCTGTATACTGTCAAACAGCACTGGTGCCAAGATCTCAGCCTGCCTGCCTTCCAGAATACAGAACGTGCTGCTTGTGGGAATAGTAAAAATTTAACTCAAATCCCATCGGAAACGTGAGGGGAAAGTATCCTGTGAGAATAAAGACCGTCTTCGCAGCCTTTACAACAATGTCTGATCTCCAAGGCCACATCCTGATTGTATGGAGAGAGTTTCCACAGGCCCCTCTCTGGGATTTGTCACCAAATAGGAGGGGATGGATGACAGGGATGATGGCAGAATACAGGATTTAGAATTGGTTTGGATCCAGTCCCAGGCAACAGTGCCTAAACTGTTACTGTGTGATGGCTAAACAATCTCTGCTTGAAAGGAGTTAGGGGTTTCAGTCTGGTCCTGGTGGACCTGCAGCTTGGGAATGAGTGTCCTGGGGACATGGATCCAAGAGAAAGGCCAAAGAAGGAGACAGCATCGTCCCCTCATCCCGCTCCTCTGCCACAGGCACACATGGGAAGGGAGATGGAAGAGACGTGCTGTTGCGTTTCTGACGCCACTTGCTTCCTGAATAAATAGAAAGATCTCACCGTGACAAAAGAAAAATATGCATGTTATTGAAAGCACAGGCTCACAAAAACACAGACTCATCAAAATAGAAAAGTTAAGTTCATGGCTTTGGCCTGTATTTATTTGGATGACAGTTTAGGTCAGTCATTTTCTCCAGAGTAATTTGTTCGTCCCTGCTGTGTCACCACTTAACCTAATCCTTTTCCTTTTTCAGGGGCAAAAGACGTTTCCTCCTGGTCTGATTAATGCTCTTCCTAGATGAGCTAGCTCAGGGAGTAAACCATTAAAGAAATAGTTTTACCTGTTATTTATGTAGGGACTTTCTGAGGAAAAGCGGTCCTTGCTTCTCTCTCCCCTGCCCTCTTCCTCGGTTTATAAGCCATGCCCAGTTTCCACTGAACCACTTTACAGTTGCTGTTAACCATATCTGCTCTTCCAGTTCATCAGAGCAGAGCGGCTGAATAGAAAGTGCTCCAAGGAGAAGGTATGCATTTGCTCCAGACCCAGGCTGGCTTTGCTCTATTTTTTGTGAGTCTGGCCACTTCTGCGGTGCCAGGTGAGACTGGAAATGTCCCCGTGCCTGGGGCCTCTGTTTTGACTCTCCAAACGAGGACCTAGCCTTCCTCTGGCCTGTTGGATAGAAAAGCTACAAATCAATCTAGTAGTTTCATTTCCTTCCTCTTCTTTATTTCTTTTCATTTTGCTTTCTTCAGGTTTGATTTTGTTTACTCTTCAATTGAAATTTTATCTTTTTTTGTCATTTTCCAACTCAGGTCAGTGGTTTTTTTCCTTTCTAAACCAACACATGCCCTCTCGCCTTCGCTCCCTCCCTCTGTCCCTTTTCTCTGTCTTTTCCTTCACAAAACAGTCTACAGGACCAAGTAAAGGCTTTACCACCCTAGTGAATAATTAATCTCATCTGACTCTGTAACTCAATCCAGGATCATCAAAAAGTCTGCGTGTTTTGGGTCACTAATAAAACAAAACATTTTCCTACTTTTAGATTTTACTCATTACAAAAGTTTTTGTAATTAACGATGAACAATACTTAGTGCTGGCTGACCATTTTACACTGAAAAATCTTTCCCATGGGAAAATGCTGATTTGTTATTTTCTTAGGAATTATCTATTTCAGATAACTTTATTTTCATTTTTCTGTGTTTTGGTCACTTAAAAAATAAAAAAACCCAGCCTAGTTGGGCATGACGTTTTGATTTTACCGGACTTTTATGCCAAACCAATTTTTTTGTAGTGTGGGTTTCAACAAGAAGTAGAACATCAAGGAGTCCTATGGGAAAGAATGTTTCTGTTGATATTTTAATGGAAGCTGATGAAAATACACCTGGGCTGCCTAAGACTCCACGGCGATTTCTAGTTTCTGAAAGGCAACCTTGCTCTGGTGGATAAAGTAGATCAACCGCTGAGAAAAGCTGTAAGGAAAAATAATATCGACGAATACAGCGATGGAGAGAAGGCAGAGCACAGGAGGTATGGGTGATGAGCTTTTGCTGAGGAAGGTTAGCTAACCAAAGGACTACGGCCAGATCAGAAGACCCTTCATAGCGTGGCTGTGATCTGTGGTGTGGGTGAGGCCGAGCCCTATTTTAAGCTTTTCCTGTAACCAGATTAAAGCTCTAGTCATGATTCCCACATTGCTTGGATGCAGTGCTGAGGGGTAAACGAACAGCGGTTCCTCGGGGCTCTCTTCCAGAGCCAGGGGATAAACTTCTCTTCTTTTGGGCTGCAACAATTTAAGTCAGTCAGAGCATTTCTTAAGCTCTGAAAAACATTGCCTAAAACTTCTCCTCCTCGCTCCCAACCGATGGAATCGTAGGAACGACCACACCGATGGGACCAAGGGTTCTTCTAATTCCGTGTTTTGCCTTTGCAGCAACCCGCAGCAGATGCCTAGGGAAGGACGTACAGAAGAGCGTAGGAGACGTACGCCGATCCCAGCCTTAAACTGTCTGGACGAGGGACTTCCCAGTCAGAAATGGCATTTTTGTGACAACGGGGGCCAACCTCTGCCACGGCCGCGGAGCCCGCTAACTGGGCCGGAGGAAGCCTCGGCGGGTGATTTACGTTCCGGGGGTGATATCTGGCAGTAAGTAACGATGCAGGAATCGGGAGGCTTTGGGAGGCGAAACGGGAGCTCGGCGAGGAGAACGGCGACCGGGCCCGGCCCAGCCCCTGCCGGGCGGCGGAGCCGGCGCTGGGCTCACAACGATGCGGCGCCGCCTGACTGGGCCGCGGCCGGGAGCCGCCCCGGCCCCCCCTCCCCGCGCCCGCCCTCCTGGCCGCCCCGCGCGGCTCCCCCCGCCCGGCGCCCGGGGACGGGGCGGAGGCGGCGGCGCGGGGCCGGCCCGGGGCGGGGCGGAGCGGAGCGGCTGCTCGGCGGGGCGGGGGCAGGAGGGCCGGCGCGCCCCGCCGCCCGCCTCAGCCGGCTTTTCGGCGGGAGCCTCTACTCCAGAGTGCGCGGTAGCGTGGGCCGGCGGCGGGCCCCATGTGGTGCCGACATCACTGACATGGCGGAATCCCCGCCGAGCCCTCCTGGCACTCGCTCCAGCTAGCCGGGACTCACCGCCGCGCCCGGCCCGGCCCGGCCCGGCCCGCCGCCCCGCACCAGCCCTCCGCCAGGTAAGGACGCGGCGGCGCGGCGGGGGAAGGGCGTCCCGGGCG